>JBBMKE010414259.1:0-11377 GCA_037834125.1 Lippia alba | reverse complement strand
TATATATATATAGATATTTGTATATAAAATTTTATGTGATTTTTATTATTGATTTCCCTCACCAAAGGTTAAATTAATTCTATTGAGGGTTAAAATATTAAATTTTTTATCACCTTTTAGTATTATGCTTTAGTCGATCCCCTCAATAAAATTTTTGGTTCTGCTACTGCAATTATGTACTAAACACTTGACCAATCAAGACATCGGTCATAATGCATCAATCATGACTGGACTCCAAATTACGTCATTTATTTGTTCTTGTACTAGTCATTTATTTTAATTTTGCAATGTCCAGGACTCCTTGCCAATATTTTTAAGGTAAATTACATCCAGGGTTTTGAGGTTTGTTAAAATTATAATTTAATTCCTTTTTTTTTTTAATTTTTATGAAAAAATTCAGGATCAAAACCGAAAAAAGTCATATTTAGAGAACAAAAAATGATAATTTCTCGAAATTTTAATCGATGATTAAATATAAATTCGCCCGAGAGGATATGACCATCGGGGCGTTTGAATTAAGGTAAGTTTTTTATATATTTACTACATTAGCTTGAATTTCATAATCGTGAACTATTATATTTCTATAAATCTAAATCTATTAATTTATTCTATAATCATGAATTATTATAGTACTTCTATAAATCTAAATCCATTAATTTATTATAAGTGTAGTGCAAAACATATCAGTAATCTGATAATTAATTAACACTAAATTCGTGATTGCAAAATGAATTAACCTATGTACGTATATCCGTAATGACTAATTTATTTGAAAAGGAAAAACAAAAGAAAAATAAAAGAAGGCCGGTAATCTATTTCGAAACATTGAAACAAAGACATTGCCAAATAAAGATGATCATCATCAAGATTCAAAGACTCAACTTTACCACATGACACATTGAAAATCTACATTTCAAATTATAAACTAATTAACACTAATTTTAGTTCCAATTCAGCACTATAACTAGAAGACGAGCATTTTATTCTTCGGACGGCACAAATTTCGAACACTGTAACCATGCATGCAGAACATGATATGGATAGAAAAAAAATCAACAATATTGCATAGACTTTCACAAATTAAACAGATGATCATCAACGAAAACTCATATCCAACCACATTCCTAAAACAAAAATCTGAACACTTGATGAGCTCCATGCATCAATCAAGACTGCTAGTCTGCTCCTATCTAATATCTCAGCCATGCAAATTAAAACATGAAGAAGACGAACAATGTTTATATATGAGGTAGAAAATCAAATTCCCCATATTCAATTTCTACATCAACAACAAATTAAACAAATTGGACTCGATCACATCAGGATGAACATATCATCAACAAACAAACTAGTCTCAGTACTGACAAGCATTATGATGGACCTTTCTCTTGTTCTTCACCTTTCTCTTGGTCATGACCATGTTCTTCACCAAATCTCGAACGTAGGCCGCAGCCGCATCCCGCTGCAGCTCCTGGAAGATCCTCAGCTGCAGAAGATCCTCCACCGTGGGCCTCTGATCAGGGTTCACAGCCAAACAACTCAACACCATTTCCACAAACTCCTTCGAAACCTTGTATTTGTTCTTCTTCTTCAGAGGATTCAGCTTTCCCAACACTTCAACAACCCGTTTCTTCCAGGGCTTCTTCTGAAGAAGACACGTACCGTTTCTCATCACAATCGATTTCCCAGCAATCTTCCTCTTCGTGCGCATCCTCTCCAACACATACTCCAGATAGTCTCTATTGATCAGCTCGAATCCCCCGTACAACATTTCCAGGGCCGTAAACCCGATCGACCAAACATCACATTTCTCCGTGTACCCCCCTCCGAAAAAAACCTCCGGCGCAGCGGCCCATGTGTGAGTTGCTGAAGACCTTTCCCAATCTTGAAAATCCTCGTTCAAGTCGAAGACGGAGGTCGAAAAGCCCATCTTGATTTCGGTCTTGCTCAAGTAGATGTGGGCAGAGCAGATTTCACGGTGACAGAAACCCTTTTGGTGGATTTCTCTCAGGCGCCTCAGGGCTTTTTTCAGAACCACCAGAATGCCCTCCTCCGGCAATTTTACAGATTTGATGGAGCCAAGTCTCATATCGGGGAAAACGACGCAGTAAAATTCGCCGTAAGTGAAGGGTGGGTACATTGCTCCGGCGAGGGAGAAACGTTCGTTCTCCCCGGGGTTTTCTGGATTAATATTGAGTGCGTGGTTTATGTGGGTGATGACCATGGAGACGATCTCGATGTCCTTGTCTCGCTCATGGTGGAGGAAGACTAAAAAGGCTTTGTACACAGGGATCGTGACGCAGGAGGTGGATGAAGTGGTGTTTCCGATGTGATCAATGAGGAAGTATTGGCGGAGAATATCGCCGTCGTTGCTCTTGTACACGATTCTTGTGGGAGGAGTCGCGGCGGCCATTGAAAGATCTGATTTCTGTGATTAATTCTTATGGGCTTATAATGTGTTATTGTATGTGCGTGTGTGTTTGGGTTTTTAATTCGATCCATTTATTTCTCAAATTCCGTTATTAGAAACCGTTTAAATCCAAGATATTAGTATTTATAAATTTTAATTATCAATAGTAACTCTGCACATACACAATATGTGTGCAAAAAAATTATTAAATTAAAATTTTTATGTTATTATTTTATTTATAATTATTTTTTATATAATTATAATTTTATGATGAATAAATTTAATAATATCAAATTGAGAAAAAAAATATAAAGATAATATAAATTAAAAAAAAAGAATTTGAGACTTGTGTCAGTTTAAGCACAAATGGCAAAATTTTACAGAAAAATTAAACAGAAAACTGTCAAAGTATGTGGTTGAATTTGTCAAAGTACGTGACTAAATTTTATATTAAAAATATATATATAAAAAAAATAGAGTCTATGATAGTATAGATTAAAAAAGTTAATAAATTTTAAAAAAAAGAGAGAAAAGAAAAAAAGAAGAAAAGAAATTGAATAGTTACAAAGCGAGTTATGTAAATAAATAAAAAGAAAAGAGAAAGTTAAAATGTCAGGGGCAGGAAAAAGTACAAGACACTACATCTGCCCCTAACGCTTAATAGTATAGTAAGATAAATATACTTAATTATCAACTTTTTCTACTTTGTATATGTTTCTTTATTTGGTAAAAACTATATTCAAATTTTTTATTGAATTCGAAACTTTGTTAACGCTTAGTTATCAGCATACTAGGACATATACTATTTTCAATCGATCTTAACCAAGTTACCAGTTCAAGGCAAAACTGAAAAATCAAGCATCACCCGACCTCACTTTGGCCAATGCAAATCAAAGGCTTGCTCTTGATCCGAAATCAGGCTCAAGGACGACGATTCAATCGTTGCACTTAATGTGAACGATGTCTTGGGACCCTAGCGCTGCCACCGGATATGCCAATGGGGATCACGTCTTCTGCAACCCAATTTTAGGAGAGTCGGCTCAACGGGTTACCGAAGGTGTTTATGAAAAGCGATTATGGTGACCCGTTGGAGGATAGGTCGAAACTTTTGGTGCAACATTTGCACATCCACGGTGTAAGGGTAGTGTATTAATAGAAGCGGTGGAGAATATTATTGCCGTCGGAGTCGACGTAGTTGGTCCCGTAATCGATGATTGCCGGCAGAGTAAAAAACTACTATTATCATTATCAAATGATGCATTATAATAGTTACAATATATAAAATCTTACTAATTAATAATCATGATGTTTTCTGCACCAAAAAAATAATCATGATTTTCAGATTACTAATCTATAATATTATATATAGTCGTGATTAATTTATAAGCATGCTGGTATATGTTGCATGCACTATCTCTGCTACTAATAGCATGAAGTTAATTATGTGATTAATTTAATTCTTTAATTTGGATTAGGTTTTTGTTTTACTCGAAGGTTGAATATAATAGTCCGCTTCAAAACATCTTAAATATAAGAGTGAAAGAACCAAACCATTTAAAAATTCAATTCAAGAAAAATCAAATTTCCAAAACATTTATGTCGGTTAATTAATTTCCTCAATAAAAATAAGTTTCTCTTATAACAAAATAAATAACATAACATAACATAAGTTTCTTGTTTCTCTTAGCCATTTAGGGGTTGGTTTACTTCCGTGCGTAATATCCTAACTGGTTAGGGTTATGTAAATATACAAAATTATAAATTTATTAAATAGTTCAATATTCAATTTTAAATTTACTTATTTCGGTATATTTGAATTTTTCTAATTATTTTATCTAATTTACTAATTTACATCAATGATTATAAGTTGAACTTTTTATCCATAAAAGTCACTAATACTCTAATTTACATCAATGATTATAAGTTCAACTTTTTATTCAATAAAGCCACTAACACTCTTGGATTTCTTTGAGTGATGAAATCCATCGCTCACCACGTTTAATAATTAATGAAAACAAATATATTCTTATCGTATTAAGTTGAGAGTAAAAACTATTGGAATAATTATATGCTTCAATTAATATCTTCTTAAACAATACGATATTTAATTTATTCCTGCATCTATATAATTATCAATTTTGACATGCAAACATGAAGAAGACAAACAATATATATGAGGTAGAAAATTAAATTAAACTATATTACATGGAATTATTCCTCAATGAATTTCTACATCAACTGATCAATATCATGACAAAACGATGATGAACATGTAACGATGAACTAGAAAATCAAATGGATAAATATTTCTCAAACAAATTCACAAGAAAAGCTTCAATTCGAATTTGCTTCGCTTAAAGTACTGCAGTGCGTGCTCAGCCTCCTTGACGAAACGACGAGCAAGTTGCTTCTGCCCTTGCCTGTATACTATGCAACCCCATCTTTTTCTGCTCATGAATTCAGAATTTAGTTTTGTTTGGGTTCAAGAATAAATGAAGCCATTGCTAATAACATTTATAGTTAGTACCTTTCTAAGTTGTCAGCTTTCTTGAGTAATTCTGCATCGTTCTCTTCTGTCCCCGAACCCTCTTCGAGTTCCATCAACCTTTCACATACACGATTATGTTAAAAGCCAAAACGAAGGTTGTAAACAATTATAAGTACAATATTTTGCAAGCAGACAAAAATCAGAAGGGGACTGCTGATAATTGCGGGACATTACTTCATGTTAAGAAGATCAACAAGCAGTTGTAATGAGGCAGAGTCCCCACAAGCCTCCCATATAGCTACTCGAACTTCACTCAGAGGGTTGCCTCTCTCCTCCAGATCCTACAAGCTTTAGTTGAGAACAAAAACAGAATCATTGGACACAAAAACTCCCATATTAATAACGAAATTACACATACCTCCCCTGTAACTTATCTCCATTTACAGTTACCTCCTCATATTAATCAGTAAACATACCGCAACTGATTTCATCATTCAAATCTTAGCAAAACTTGCCAAATTCGAATTACAGAGGGGGGGGGGACTCTGTAAATGATATGTGAAATTCAGCATACCTCATTCCCCTTGTTACCATAACTAATGGGTATCTCTTTCTCACCTTGGAGAGGAATGTTCCCGGCTGAATAAAAATTATATCATTTACATAAGATTTCAATTAAAAGAAAAAACTTGCAAACAGTAAAATATGCTTAATTATTCTTCAGTAGAAACATTTACCCTTTTGCTTATTCTTCAATTAATTTATTATTCGTAACAATTAGCACCGTCTCGAAATATATCATCCATGATATAAAGTGAGTAAGTAAATTTAATTACGTCATGTTAAGAGATTAATAAGTAGTTGTAACTAATTGTAACGCACCATAGAGTCCCCACAAACCATAATTAGCTTGTATAGCTGATTGAAATTCAAGTTTTAGAGGGTTCCTACGAGCTGCCTTTAAGAATTAAGCTAGAATTGTTGGACGACAAAAATCTCCCCTCTTAATATGAAAATTACACACACCTTCCCTATAACCTATCTCCAATATTTACAGTAGCTCCTATTATATATATATCAAGATCTGAGCTTCTTAGAATTTTGATGAGTTAGGAATGGAGATTGTGTGTGTATATGTTGTGTTGGGTTTCTTGATTAGTTATATTCTTCTATTTTAATTTAATTATTTATATTTAGGTTATAAATTAGTATGTTCAACCGAGCCCGCTAATTACTAAATGGTAGTAGTAGTATAATTATTCAAATAAAAGTGATATTACAAAGCTAGTATTATCATTATTAAGTGATGCATCTACAATAATTACAATAGACAATGTCTAACTACAAATTAATAATCATGATTTTCAAATTACGGCTTTTTTTTTAACGCAAAACCCGAAAGGGAAATCTATTGAATCAACCAAAATTAAAACATCTTATGGAATAATAAGAAAAGTAACGCAGGCTCAAGGCTGTAATTCTAACAAAATTGTGGGCAATCATATTTGTTCCACGTCTATAGAACAGAAAGAGACATTCTCAAAACTAGATCTAATACGAATAGAGACCATGAGAATACCACCAACGACTTTTTCCATCACCAGATTCTCAGCAGTTGAATCAGGCGTGTATCCATCTGAATTGATATCGAAATAAATGCATCCATCCATATGAGTCAAAAGATACCGGCGTTTGCAGCATCAAGAGAACCACCTGCAATAAGATGAGATCTCGAAAAAAAAAAGGAGTTAAAACTCTCATCCGAGAGGGGAAAACACCTCTCATACGAGAGAAAAACAACTCTCATACGAGAGGAATAATCAACTAAAGAAAAATAAACTGAACAACATAGATAAAGAACTCAAAGAGATCCAGATCTCGTTTGAGATCTGGATCTCACTTAAAACCAAAGCAAAGAGAAAAGCCAAAGCAAAGAGAAAAGGAGACGACTTTTAGAGGAAAAAAGAGACTTGCGAGTAGGCTCTAAGTGTCTGCAAATTACGGCTTATCTATAGATGAATGACTAATTTATCAGCATTCCTAGCTACTATGCTGCATGCAATATCTCTGCTAATAATAACATGAAGCTTTATGTGACCAATTTAATCCTTTAATTTGAATTGGGTTCTTTATACTCCAAAGTTTGAATACGATAGTCACTATTTGGTTACCCAATTGATTAGTTCACTTCACTGATCAGCAGATTAACCCTTTTTATTCGAAAAAATCACCAAAATTGTTGAGTATCTTTAAGAATGAAATTCCGTAATAAGAATAATATTGGAATAACAAAATAAATTATATTGTCTGCTAATAAATAAATCTTGGAATCTACTTTCAACACTCACAAAGGAAAAAGGTGCTGAAACGGGATCGTTTAAACCCTAGTTCTGCCTATTATTTTTACTTGGATTTATTGATGAACTCAAAGTCAATAAATGGGCCGTTATTGCATCCTTTAGTACGCGAGTCCACAAAAGTGTAAATAATAAATTAGCCCATCCCAGTACTTGCAAAAACTGATCCGTTGTAAATATCCCTATAATAAAACTATATTGGATTATTGATTTACTTTAATATAAATGAATTTTTCTAATTACCCCACCCAACTAACTATCAAGTCAGTGTAATTATCGGTTTATCTTACTATTCTTTACTATATTGCTAAACGTCAGAAATAGACGTGGTGAGTTGAACTCTTTCTTTTTGCCTGACTTTTTAACTTTCTTAATTTATTTTTCTTTTTTTTTTTGTTTTTTTACTTGGTCTCTATTTTTTTTCTTCAATTTAATTTTTTAATTTTTCCATTTTTTCACCATCATGTATGGAACATGTAACTATTTATCTATCAATTCCATTTTTCTCTCACCTCAATTTTATTCTTATTTTTTCTGATACTTTTTAATTTATATTTTAACTATTTTTTATTTATATATATATATCATCATCATGACCATCAACTACAGTATAACCCCAGAGCTTTGCCTGTCAGAGGCCTACGATGATACCCCGGTTGCAGCCATCATGTGGGCCCCGAACCAATCTCCGAAATGGCCAGGGCATCGCCACCCCACCCGTGGCTCGGCTATGGCCATTTTTCTAATGTGTACTGGCTTGGCACCGGGCCCGGTAGCAACATTGCCTTCCACCTTGCCCTATGAACCCTAGATGTCAACATTGGGTTTCTAGATTTTTTTTTTTTTTCTTGGGTGCTACAAAGAGACCAGCTAATAGCAGCAAAAACACAAGCATCACGCCTCAATCTCAAGACCTTGTGGAGGGACCTCCCAATTGTTCTGTCTTCCAACATTTTTTGTTCAAGTCTAGCCAGTGATTCTGCTAGAGCATTCCGCGTCCTGTTAATAAGCAATCCCCAGTCTTACGTATAAGAGTTCTACATTCTATAACGATCGCACCCAAAGGATGGTCCGTTGCATCACCATCCAGCACCAATTTCACCACTGAAGCACAATCACTTTCCACCTCAATTCGAGGATATCTTCGTTCCCAAACCAACATAAGCGCCTCTCGCAACGCAAGTAACTCAGCGGTTGCAATGTCCGTATCTCCAAGTTTCATAGCGAATCCAAGTTGCCACGTGCCATTATCATCTCTAATCACTCCTCCTGCGGATGCTGTATTGTTGTAGTTGTAAACACTACCCCCAGTATTTAGCTTGTACCATCCAAGCCTAGGTCTTTCCCATCTATAGTGTTCCCCATCAGCCAGCTTTGCATTCCGAATAGGTTACATTCCTCTAATGTTCAAGGCTAGTTCCTTCACTTTGTTCAAAACCATGCTAACTATGGAAGCTTCTTGTGATTGTACCACCAATTATTTCTGACTTTCCAAATCTCCCACTTACAAGTTACGATCATGATCTTCCATTCACAATCTGGGGCAAGTACGTTTCGAAACTGCATCCTCCAAATTCTTCTGAATCATCCGTCATCCTCGATCTACTGAAACCGCAGCCAATCTCTCGAGTCCACCACACTTCGCCAAATTAAATTCGCTGTCGGACAATACCGAAGCATGTGTAGAGCATCTTCACGCTGAGCTCTGCAACACGTGCATCGAGCATCATCGGTCATATGCCTATCTTTGCGCAAAGCATTGCACATTAAACTCTTGTGATTAAGTTGCCAAAGGAAGCACTTAATTTTGTGGGGGGATGTTACTGGACCAAATGAGCTTCCAAGAAGGATCTGGATTCACAACCCGAGTCTCTAGAGCATCGTAAGCTGATTTACAATCGAAACGACCCGTCGAAGTGCCCTCCGTATATGAATGTCTTCCGTCTCCGGATTGTTAGGCAGCGGCATTCGGAGAATCGCGGCACTAACTTTTGGAGGAAGCTCGGTTTTAAGGCCGCTGATATTCCATTTGTTGTGTATGTCTAGAATATCACAAACTTTGAGATTTCTGTCCTCTATAATAACCGGACCTGGAATGAGCTCGCAGAGTTTACCCGTACCCAGCCAGAGGTCGTCCCATGGTCAACATCTCTGTCGTTCCCGATCCGCCAACCCACCAAGTTTCGAACCTCTTTGATGCTGCGACAAATACCTTTCCAACTACTGGATGTTGTGACCTTAGGTGTATGCTCCAGAATATTTCCTAAGCCCAAATATTTACTTCTAACAATTCGTCCCCACATGTTATTATTCTTTTTGAGAACTCGCCACCCCGACTTCGCAAGCATCGAAATGTTGTTTTTACGGGCATCTATTAAACCTAATCCACCCTCATCTTTACGGCGAAGGACTTTGCTCTATCCGACCAAATGAGTTTTCCGACGACTATCATTAGTAGCCCACAAGAAATTATGGTTAATGCGGTCCAGCTTCTCACAAACATTCAACGGAAACCAGTTCGAATGCATGTGATAGATAGGAATTAAAGACGTCACAGATTGAATAAGAGCATGTTAAGATTCTTCGATTTCCACGACGATAGGTGATTTTGAACTCGTTCAAGCACACTATTATAAATCTCTTTAGAGCTTCCATTATTTTCGAGATGAATCCCAAGATGCTTCCCGACATCCATAGTTTCAGCAACCGCCAAATCTTGACAAATATTGGCCCTGATCGAAACACTAGCGTGAGGAGAGAACCACACTTTAGACCTAATATTACTAATACGAAGGCCCGAAGCTTGACAGAATTGGCTCATGACTTCTTTGATCACTACAGCGTTTGCCCGGGAAGCTTTAACAATCAAAATTATGTCATCCGCAAAGAAGAGGTGGCTAACCACCGGGCCTCCTCTGCATATAGACAATGTGCGCCATCTTTGTTGTGTTACAGCTTCTTCGATAAGGTAGCTGAGTCTCTCCATACAAATAACAAATAAATATGGTGAAAGCGGATCCCCTCGTCTAATCGCGCACGTTGGAATGATTTTATCTGTAGGTTTACCATTTCATAAGATCTGTGGTTGTACGCTTCGAACTCCATTCATAATCAACCTAATAACTGCTTCCGAAAATCAAAAGAATCTCAATATTTCTTCAAGAAAACCCCACTGACCTTGTCGTAAGCTTTCTCCAAATCCAGTAACATCCCCTCAGTTTTTCTCTTGGATTTATTCATCGAATGCATGATCTCTTTGATCGTCAATACATTATCAAGTGTACTTCTTCCCGTGATAAAAGAGCTTTGCAACACGGACCCACAATTTGAGCAATGGAAGGATTAATTCTCATAACAAATAGTGATACAATCGTGGATGATTTGGTTGTGGCGCCAGAGAATCACTACTAGAAAACATTGATTTTGCAACCGAATTTTACTAACTGATTTCGCAACTGAGTTTGCAATCGAAAACCAAACTTTTGTCTAGTTGGCTTTGCAACCGAATTTCCGGTTGCCAGGTCAGTTGCAAAAAATTTGCAACCGAAATTGGGTTGCAATATTAGATGCAAAATAAAGTTGAATGGTCAATTTTTTTTATTGTCTTTGCAACAGAAAATTTGGCTGCTCATTCGGTTGCAAATAGTTTGCAACCGAATTTCTGTTGCTAATTCAGTTGAAAAAATAATAAAAATAGTCAAACTTAATCAAAATATTTTCAACCGAAAATTCGGTTGCAAAATTGGTTGCACAAAAATTGCAACTGAAATGCAACCGAAATTTCACTTGCTAGATAATTAAAAATAATCTAAAAATATTTTTGCAACCGAAATTTCGGTTGCAAACTTTGGAATTAAATTAATTATCTTTATGTAAAAATTGCAACCAAAATTCGATCGATTGCAAAATTTTGATGCAACTGTTTTGCAACCGAATTTCGGTTACAATAATTTTATTCTTATTATTATTTATAAAAATTAAATAAAAATAATAAAAAAAAAATGTGTTGCTATTCGGTTGCAAAATTAATTGACAAAGTTTTTTCTTTTAATTTTATTATATTTAATAAATACATAATAATTACTAATTATTTGTTTCCTAAAAAGTTCTAAATACTTTAAT
>JBBMKE010414231.1:0-11379 GCA_037834125.1 Lippia alba | reverse complement strand
ACGGCCTCATCGGATTAGGGGAGTTCTAGACATGCGCACGTAATGGAAACAAACAAACACGTAATGGCACATAAGAATTGTTTGCCTATTATTACAACCATTCGTATATTATTCAAAAATTGTATGTGATATAGGAAAAGTCCCAAAGCATACAAGCTTTCTAGGGCACTATTCCCAACATAGGTTTGATACGATTAAACAGCACTTTGGAAGCAATCTTATAAATAACATTGCACAGACTTATCGGTCGAAATTGGGTCATGCGATTAGGGGATTTGCACTTAGGAATGAGCACAATATGGGTGTAATTCAACCTTCTATCAAAATTACCATTGTTTATAAAATCCATTACACATCTCACCACACTACGCCCCACCACATTCCAATAACGCTGAAAAAACAAAGGGGGAAGCCCGTCTGGGCCGGGGGATTTCAAAGGGTACATAGATTTGATAGCTTTTGTTACCTTAGGGTGCGTGATCGGAATGAGTAACCTACGTCCCGTTTCATCACATAGCCTCCTCGGCACAACCCCTAGTACCGACGCCATTTCCTCATCCGAGCAGCAGCTTGACCGAAAAATGTTACCAAAGTATGATTCAATCACCTGCTTAATCTCATCCTCCGACGTATGCGCAACACCCCTTCATCCACCAGCTTTTCAATATGATTAGTTCTTTCACGTTGTTTAGCTTTTAGGTGGAAAAACTTCGTATTACGATCACCCTCCCTCAACCATTGAACTTTAGCTCTCTGCTTCCACTTAATCTCCTCCTCCAGGAGATATTGGTTAATTTTCAAATGCAGTGCTTTCTCATTCTCCAAAGCCTCAATCGAGAAGGGCCCCTCCCGAAGAATTTTGAGGCATCGTTCCCATTTCTCCAACTCATCACCCGAGTTCCGCTGCGATACTCTCCACCTCATAAATTCCACCTTACAACCCTCAATGTCCGCCACTACTCTATCCGCCGGCGTGGAAGCCAAGGAGCTTCCCAATTCTCTTCTATAATATCACGACAGTCATCGCTCTTCACCCACCAGGCCTCGAAACGAGGCGGCCTATTTCCTTTCTTCTTCCTC
Organism: Lippia alba; assembly: GCA_037834125.1. Taxonomy (NCBI): domain Eukaryota; kingdom Viridiplantae; phylum Streptophyta; class Magnoliopsida; order Lamiales; family Verbenaceae; genus Lippia; species Lippia alba. The sequence goes on along the minus strand of JBBMKE010414231.1, from coordinate 10,299 downwards.
TTAGTAGAGTGCTGAAGATTAATTAAAATTGGAGAATGATCAGAACATGAAGCTGATAAGTGAGTAACTCGTGCATTCAGATAGCAGTCCCTCCATCCCGAGGATGCCACCGCTCTGTCTAAACGGGCCCGTATCATGCCCACGTTTTGCCAAGTTCTGCGCCAGGTAAACGGAAACCCCTCAAAACCCAAATCCGACAAATCAGCAGCATATAAAGTATCCGCAAAGGCACCCATATGCGATAGAGAATGATCCAAACTCCCCTCTTTTTCCTCATTACTCAAAATTTCATTAAAGTCCCCTCTTAAAAGCCATGGTAGAGAGGAGTGGATGCTAAGAGTCCGAATTAGATCCCACGATTTACTTCTGTTCTCTTTCTCCGGATAGCCATAGAACCCCGTAAATCGCCAATCACCACACTCCCCTTCACCATCAACCACCACATCAATATGACTGTTCGAGAAGCTTTGTAAGTTAACACCAACGTCCCTGGCCAAAGCAACGCAAGACCGCCCCCTTTCCCAACAGAATCCACACTCACACCATTCATATTCAACGCCACTTTCAAACCGTCAATCCTCCATTGCTTGCACTTAGTTTTAGCAAGGAAGATAATCGAGGGGTTGTGGGCTCTAATGAGAGCCCGGGGATTATGAACTCGCCAGGGACCCCCCGTGCCCTGACAGTTCCAACTTAAACAACTCATTGGGATCGGTGGGGCTGCCTCGCAGCCTCCACCGTTGAATTTGTGATGTCAAACAACACGCTGGAGCTAGAAACAAGAGAGGGAGAAGCTAGTTGGTTTGGTGTATAGGCAGATGGAGCTGAAGTAATGGGCGAGAGTTTAGTGCGGAATTTTCTGTGTTTTGGTTTAGAGGGAGTAGGGTCTTCGGGAAGACTGAGCGTGAGGGGAACATTCACTAAGAACTGGTCCATAGGGTTAACGGAGTTATGATCACCGAGTATTTGAGGGAGGATGGGCTTAGAATTGGTTTTTGGAGGGGAGGTGTAAGTTTTCAGTTTCTGACGGGATGGTTGAGGGCTAGATAGTGGGGAACGTCGGCGATGGCCTCCGATAGAAGTAGTAATCGTGCTATCAGTAGCACCAAGGATAGAGTTTTGAGAGTGACTAGTGGGTCCCAGAAGCAACGGTTGGACTGAAGAGACAGAAGAAGGATAATAACTGACGCTAGGGGGAGTGGAGGGAAGGGGTGAATAAGCAGGCAGTAAGGAGTTTGAAGAGTTATTGCATTGCATGGGAGCGAGCAGGGATGGGTGTTGGTTTTCATCAATAGGAGTGCGTGACGGAGAGGTGAGTTTTTGGTACAAAGGATAGGAAACTGTATGTGGAAGGCTAGTGTAGGGAGGGTCCTGTAAAGAATGGGATACGTGGACAGGGGTACGCGACTGAGTATACTGGGAATTATTGGGGTGGGAGGATAAGGAGAGTTGTGTAGCACCCCCAGTGAACGGAGAGGAATCATTAGAATTCGACCGCAACCACGGTCCATATGGGAAGTGAGGAGTCGGATCAACAAAACCTTCTTCATATCTTAGCAGGCAGTATTTGTCAATATGATCGCAAATGCCACATAAATAGCAGAACGAGGTGAGACGTTCATATGAAAAGGTAACACCCAACTCTTTACCACTGGACAATTGCAGCTTGAGATACCGGAGCAAAGGGTCCTTCATTCTCAACCCCACCCTCACCCTGACAAAATCGCGGCCTGAATCCGCCTGCCCCACCTGTACAACACTCCAAAATTCGCCAATCCCCTCCGCTATCATTTTCGCCATATCAGTGTTACGGTAATTCAGAGGGAGGCCATGGATCCGGACAGTAAAATCACACATGTTCAACTCAAGATTCAATGGATCCTCATCTTCCTGAATAGTGTTAAGGACAATGAGTCACTTGTCATAGCTCCATGGAGTTGTATCGAGAACACGCTGCATGTCCACTTTGTGATTAAACATGAACAGGTATCGGTCTTCACTGATTTTAGAGATTTCCATGCCCTTCACTGGGTTGAAGGCCCTAATCATAGTAGAGCGGAAAAAGTCGAATTTTGCATTAAGGCTGGTGAAAACCCTACCAACAAGAGACAGTGGGTACTTAGGTTTAGATGCCTCCGCTGAATTATCCCTGATCTTCAACGAAACTGATTCACGCGCTGTCAGAGAAAGAGATTGAGTGAGCCGCACCAGATCAGGCTCCCTCAAGTTATCTTCCCCGTTCGAAACCCTAGAAGAAGGTTCCATTGTGATGAAACGGGACTTTTGGTCACGCACGCACCTACGAAGGAAAAAGAGAAGAACGAATGAGAACACATGAAAGAAATAAACCAAAATATTAAACGCAGAGTATGAGAACGTAGAATGTCCGGTGGCGACGACGGATAGAATAGAGATCTGTCAACGGCGAGTATGGCACACTACGAACAGAATTTAGGGTTGAGAAAGGGCTCTCACATGAGAGGAAAATCTAGAATCGTACTCGTATGGTTTTAATCCTTACTTCCATCGTATGCCAAATGTTCAACTAATTTAGCTTTTCAAATGTTTATCCAAAATAAGAAAAAGAAATTCTCAATTATATCAACTCAAGATGAAGTAAAAACTTAACTAATGAAGAAAAGTAAATATTGCGTTCTTTCGATTTAAGAATATGCCCACAAAAAATAAATCTCTATTTTCAAAAAAATATTTTAAATTTCAACACCTCATACCTGCAAGTATTTTCAAAGTCTCAATGAATGTAGTCAAAAGAACACTGTCCTTAATTACTTGTTCAAAGTTTAAACGCAATTCAGCAGGTTCTGGGCCATCCTAAAGATCAAACTATGGATATTTCTTTTACTTTTCTATGATGGTTGAAACTTGAAAGGTTTAAGAAATTGACCTTATTATTTCCTAGGCTTGTTTTTTGAAATTTGAAATGTTTTTTAATTGAAGGCTAATGTTAAGACGGCTTTAAATATTGTACTTAAATTGTATATGCCAGATATCGTGATAGCATATATATCTTCATGAGTACCAAAAAATACATATCTTTTCTCATTTAATATTGATATAAATGTTAGACCTTATCTAAACAAAATTGAGTTGTTTAAGTATACTTTATTTTAAACCCAATATTTGTGTAGCAATTTAAGCCACGCCACAATTGATGTGAGCTAAGATTCTTCTTTAGATTAGGAAATTAATAATGTGGCATATGAAAAAGATTTTTACCTGATCATGTCTTTTTCCGTCACTAATCCATAGATGCAATACGATATAATTCAACATATGTACGTGATATTTTCATGTGAACGGAAAATTCTGCTTCCTTGAATTCTTTTTAATTTTATTACGAATTCGAATCAAATTCAATCACTAGAATATAATTTTTTTCTTATCAATAACAGATGCATACGTACAAATTCGACAATGAAACCTCCAATTAAGCCAAACATAAGGTCGAATAACTGATATATGATACTTGATGCAACGAACTAGTTTGGCAAGGATGCTCGATTTAAATAATGTTACTTCCTGAATTCCCTATAGTAAGGATACAGTACAAGTTTGCAAAGAGACAACATTGTGTATACACAAAAGGATTACACAAGGCACAAACCATGGAATCAATTAAGCAATCATCTTAAGCAGTCTACAGTATACTGCAGGCTTTCTGACCCTTTCGCTTTTTCTTCTTCTTTTGCTTGGGAGGCTGAAGAACAACCTTAATTGCTGCATCGAAGACGGCCTTCACATTCTGCAGCATTTGGACAGACGAAATGAGAAGGTATAGTCCTAACAATGGGAGTTCAACACAATTTTGTTTTATACCTGTTGGGTTTTTGCGCTACATTCGATGTAAGAAGCAGCACCGATTAACTTTCTTAACTCCTCTCCCTTCGAAATTAAAAAGTGGTAACTTAAATTCGTTATAGGAGGGTGAAAAACAACTCACTTTTGATACAATGGGCAAGGCTAAAGTTGACTGCTATTGTTAGGGGATAATAACACTTGCGTGTCCTGAAATTAGGCCTAATAACACAAACTTCTCCTCAGGTTTTGAGAAATTACAAAAAATCAACTCGCACTTTTATAATATATCAATAAATATTTAAGATATATTAAAAAATACTTACAATTGATTTTTGAGTCTTCTAATTTTGTGTTGCTCTCCCTAAGAATAAATTGTATGTAATCTTTGATTTTGTGTTGCCTTCTGTAAAGAATAAATTATATATAGTAGTACCCTATCACTATTGTTTAATTTCTTAATTGAGTTGTGCACGATTTTTCTTCTCCTAAATATAAAAGACATAATATTATAATACTATCAAAATCAATTATCCAAAACCTTATAAGATTATAATCATATAGTGTTTTATAATTAAAAAAAAGATGTATACAATTATATTTTGCTTACTATAGAATTAAAAAATGATTTATACAATCAGTTTTTATACGCAAATCCTCAGTTTTGATACACGGGTTTTAAAACCGTGAGATTGCGTATCTAAATCGTGACATTGTGTATATGTTGCCCAGATTGGGGAGTAAAGTGAAAATTTGAAACTCAATTGGGAAGTGAACTCAAAAAAATTTCGACCTGGAGACTGAACTAAAAATTGAGTCCACATTTGGGGATTTTTTTTGTAATTTCCCGAAATATTTCAAATATCTACATTATTAAGTGGAGGTGACTAATGTCGGTTTGGAATGAATGCCTAAATTTAAAATGTTCAGTAGTTAGAAATTACTAAAGCTTTTTATAATATGAGCTCTTTTAATTGATTTTTAAAGTAATATTCTAACTATTTAATTAAAAATTGTGTGTGTGTGTTTTTTTTTCATTATACTTTTTACTATACCCATTTCCATCACTATTAGAATAAGAAAAAAAATGTCGTTTAAATTATACCCCTTTTTACAATTTTCCATCCCAATTAATTTTTGTACCATATTGCCATCAAATTTTTCGAACTTAACAAACAATCATCTCCGGCAAGATTTAAGTGATTTGGATGGCTTAAAAACAATATATGTGAGTTGCGATATGGGGCAAAACGTGAGTTTTACGTGCTTTTAATAACAGAAAATTCATCTTTCAAGTTAGCGAAACCACTTAAATCATGTTAGAGATGGTTGTTTGTTTAAATTTAAGAAGTTTGAATGGCAGTGTGTAGCGAAAGTTTCGGACAACAAAACTGTTTTTCCTTAAAATAAATACACTCAGTTTCTTTTGTCCAATTTTATATATTTTTTTACCCAAACACTGAGAACTTTTTTAATCAAGCATTTTACAATTCTAATTTCTAAGTCCACTTTTCTTAAAAAAATTTCATCGTTCAACAAACATCATTTAAGCAAATCAAATAGAAATATAGCTTATAAGTTTTACAAACTATCGCAAATGATTAAAATCTTTCTTTATTTTAAATACTTTAATAAAAAAAATTTAAAAAGGGGAACAGTGTTGGTTCCCCTTAATTCGATAAATATTTTTTTTTTAAATACTTTAACTTCAATAAAACTCGATGCTTACCACTTAAGTTACTCATTTTACGCGAGTAATTTATGTTAAGTACTTGTTTTTTTTACTTTTATGCCTCTTATTAATTAGCATATCATCCTAATTAGCATATTTTGTCATATTTTGTCACCAAATTGAGATATTGACTTTATGGCTCCACTTTATTTGAGCTGTGATAAGCATGCATGAAATGAGAGAATGTCTCTCAACATCTTTGGATGCGATGATCTTCATGTCTTGTTTGCTCCATCAGAATTTGACAAATAGACAACATCGCTGCCTCAGCAGTATCACTTGAGCAGACAATGTATAGCAGCCTCAAAATCATTCATTCTTCAGGCATTACATGCTACACAATTTACCTTAGTTTGTCCAACATTTTATGGTCACCTTTTACCTTTTGGATGCAACTTAAAAAAAAATAATAATAGTGTTTTTGGGCAAAGTACACAGAAACAAAGTGGAATGGAAGACGAGGTAGATTTAAATAGTTAAAGATTCTTTTTTTAGGACAATGATTAGATATTCAAATTCCACATCAAACACACACTGGTTTGTAGATCAAATAGATTCTCGTAAATTGCAAAGGGTTGATAATATGCCGCAATTTTGGAGACGAAATAGTCACCCTTATACCTAAATTTTATTAGACTAAAAATATGTATACATTTTTTTTTTAAAATTATCATTTTACTATGTCCTTTCGTGTTAGACAACTTCTAATAGGTCAAAATTTTAAAGAAAAAACTTTCGTGTGGTGGTGCTCCTTTTGACTTGTTTATATTTACGTATATATTGTAGCAAAATATATGAATTATATAGAATATTCTGAAAAAAGAGCATGATTGTATGAATTATAAATTGACATGTTTTATCTTGGAAAGAAAGAAACCAATCGAGAAGGAACATATCTTTATTGTTTTATTCGAATAGAATGTTGAATTATTATATTTGACCAAATCATCATGAGATGGGGAATAATGTCGATCGAGTTTGTAGAAAATTCTGTTTTTCTAAGATCCTCAAGTTTATGAACAAACGATAATTTTTTGTGAAATTTTATTATCACAAATAATAAAATATATTAAACATTTTGTTAAAATGTAGGTTCGTACTCTCTCTTTTAATATAAACAAATTAACAAATTTCCATTTGTTTATGGACTTCCTTTGTATTGGGTTTAATTTTTAGTGATGATGATTTGGGCCGGTTCAACCCATTAAATTATGGTTCACTATTTTATAATTTATATCTTTTAGTCATAATATGGCGACAGGAAGTAGCCCTTGATTAACAGTTGATATAACAAATTTTAAAATTTATACTTATTTATTAAGCGAGAGACTCAAATTAGATTTATTAGACTCAAAAAATAATTTTTTCATTTATTCATTGATTGATTTTGTCCGGTTTTATCTCTTCACGTTGTGTTACTTTTTCTTTTTCTTTTCCATAACTTCTCTTCTTAATTTCTATCTTATTTCTTATCACTTGCATTTTTTTTAATTATAATTTTTATCACTTTTACTTATATTTAAAAATTTTATAGTGATTAATATGACATTATTTATCTTACTTATTTATTTATTTATCATAAATTAATGATTAAATTAAAAAATATAGAGTATATATATTTGATAGAAAAATTTAATTTTAATATATTTATATAATAATTATTTTTTATTTGCACATACATAGAATGTGCAAAGTTATTAGTCTATACTATTTATTAAGCGTTCCAAGTTTGGTCTTTTGAACTCTAAAAATAATTTATTTTCTATTTATTTATTGATTGATTTTATTCGGTTTTATCTCCTCGCGTTTTCTTAATTTATCTTTTTTGTCTCATTAGTTATCTTCTTAACTTCTCTTTTTGCATTCTTTTTTTCTTTTATTATAATTTTTATCATTTTTTACTTATATTTTAAAATTGTAAATTAATAATATAAAAAAAAAGTACAAAAGAGTACAAATCGGAAAATTTTATTTCTGAGATGGTTAGAGTTATAATGATCAGAGATTAGGTTTAATACCGAAGTCTGGATTCGCCCACTCTGTTGCCATGATTTAGGCGTTTTTAGGGCTTGCCTCCATGACTGGTTAAGAACTAGATCTCTGGTTTATTATAATTTTGTAAAATTATCCGTGTACAGTATAAAAGTTTTTAAGATGTACTCACCAAATTGTTTAAATTTCAGTTTTTAACCATTTCCGCTTTAATAAAAAAGTTTCTTTAATAAATTACTGATTATATTAAAAATAACTATATAATATATATTTAATAAAAAAATATTTATAATATATTTATATTTATATAATAATTATTTTTTATTTAAACATGTATCGAATGTACGAAATGGATAGTTTATATTAAACGAGTTATGTCGGCTCACGAGTATTGCTCATGCATTATTGGCACATCTATGTACCACTTGCTGGCGAGTATTTCTAGGTAAAGACATCTAAGTTAGGCTAGTATAGTCAAATTTAACAAATGACCTTATTTTCGTAATTATTACACTATTTTTTCTGTCTTCTCTCATATATTGTACACAATTTACATCTGATCACTTCAAAATGTAATGTTTTGAAATGGTAATGCATATGTATTTGCAAGGTTTTAATGGAAAATGTTTATTGTGCAAAAACCATTCTCGACTCGTGAATCTACGTGATATATGCGCTGCTCTATATTTATATAGTGTGTGAGTTTGCGTTAGTCCCCTCGATCACTCAGTCGATGGACTGACCCTCTTCTTTAAATTTTTTAATTTGCAGGTTTTGATTCAAACTAAGTAGAGAAGTGTGTCGGTCGAGTCTCTCGAATCGGTTTAAGTTGAGTTGCATCTCATATCTTACTTTCGGATTGTTGTATAAGAGTTGATCAAGTTATGTATCTTGTGAGATATATGATGAATGTTACGATGGATTGGCTGTGCCGAGATTGTTGGGGGCGTTGCGGAAGGGGAGGGGGGCTTGGGCCCCCTTGTCCTTAGGTGGCTCCGCCCCTGCTCTCATCCAAATAGGGTTTCGCAGCTCGGGACAGAACCACCTCAATTAATGAAGTGACCACCTCGACCGAACAAGTGGTCGTTGACCCGTACTTTGAAGTCTATAAGAAACGTATAGGATCTTGTTGGGACCAGCATTAACTGTTAGACATTCTCTACAAATTTCTTAACGTAAGTAAATTGAATAGTCCTTGTTTGCCAATAACCTTACTGGTTGCATACTTGCATTAATTGCACACTAAGGATGTGTTATTGGCATATTTGTGATGCTAGTGCTACACAAACGGAAAATTCTTATATGCACTGGATGTGTGATCCCAGTACATGCATAATTTTTTAATAGAAAAAAAAGGTATTATTATTATTATTATTTTGAATTTTTTTCTATTGTTTAAATATTTTTTTGGAATAAAAAATTGGTGAGTGCATGCATCGGAGGCACACACCCGGTGCATGCAAGAATTTCCCCACAAACATGAGTTTACTTTTCATTTTTCTATGAGTTCACTTTTCATTTTTCTGCAGTTTTTGGGTCGGGTCTTGATGCCAACCATTGTTTACTTTTGGGTAAGACTATAAGAAATATCCGAAAATTTGATATCTGTTCACTTTCGAAATCGTTTAAAAATGATATTGTCCGTAATTATTCAACGAGTATATTATCCGGTTATAATCATCCGAATTATAAATAAATAATGACATGGTAATCACAAATTCAATCCATTTATACATCCATAATCCGTAACCTGTATCCGATAACATACATATATATATATATAATAATATATGCATTAATATATAATTATTTGAGAATTATAAAAACTATAATAGCAATAAATATATATCATATTATTTATAATAAAACTTTATTAAATATTTTTTTTGGTCGAAATAATAAACTTTATTAATAACAGTGAACATATGTTATAAATTATATATCATACTTATGTGTTATTGTTTGTATAGATTTAATAGATTTATAGTTAGTTATATTAATATTTGTATGTATTTAATATTCAATTATGTTATGAAATTTAATCTATTATTTTTATTAGAAAATGTATTTAAAATAGCTAAACGAATTCTGATTCATATATCACATACTTTGCTAATTAGATATCCTCACGGATACGGATAATCCGATATTCGAATAATATCCATCGAATAAGGATAACATTTTCATTACCTATCGGATAACGAATATGAATTCGAATAGCAAATATACTAAACGAATTCGAATTTAAATACTACACATCCGCTCCGTTTATTATGCGCTCACCCCTATTCCTACCACAATCTGCTACAAAGCCAATAATAACTTGGGATAATTACGAACGACCCCCTGAGGTTTGGCAAAAATACGGATTTCCCCCAACCATTATTAACGGCGTTAAGTTTTGATGTCATCAGCAACATTATTTTTAAAAATTTCAATCCTATCCTTGGGGGGCATATTGTAATAATATTCAAATTTTGGTGGTTATTTTGTAATACTATTGAAACTTTGGTGGGTATTTTGTAATACTATTGAAACTTTGGGGGTATTTTGTAATACTATTAAAATTGTAAAGATATATTTGTAATGTTGGTTAAATTTTGTATTTTTTAATTTGAAAATTTTTAAGTCTAAAATTTTGTTTGTTTAAAATTATAAAAATTTTCAATTAAAAAAATATTTTACATGTAATTTAAATACGAACAACATTTCAATATAAACATAAACTATTGGTGATTTCAATATGAATAACGTTGGTG
>JBBMKE010414220.1:0-11380 GCA_037834125.1 Lippia alba | reverse complement strand
ATATCTAGAAAAGAATTTAAGGCCAAAAGGCCAAAGTCAACCAAATTTTATTAATTACGAATCCATTCCCGTTTCACAAACCAAATCTAAATTCAACTAACTTGGCGAGTACAAGTTTTCCAACCAACTCCTTATATTCAAATTCATATGCATATTCAAAATAAAATCAGGAAACAACCTTCGCACGGGTGATAGAAGGGTTGCAAGCCCTAACTATCGGCGAATTACAAGAATCAAGGTTCAATTACTTCCCTGAAACCTTCGGCGGGGTTACCACCGGCTCAAAAGACCACCATTCCTCAAATTACAAGAATCAACGTTCAATTACTTCCCTGAAACCTAAGGTTGGGTGAAACTCTCAAAGTGGAAAGTATTGATAGGAGTGCTCGGCGACCCCATGGCCGATCCGATTTGCTACACCACTCTTTGGGGCCCAACACACGAATCAAAGTCAAATTAAAAGTTACAGATCTTCTCTTTCAAAGTCACATCTCGCAACACACTCACACATTCCAAAGCTTTTCAAAACCAAACGGAAAATATCATACATATACATAAAAATTATTTTTCAAAAGTTCTTAACAAATGGGATAAATCCCCCAAAATACATATCTAACGCGCATCTACATATAGGTAGCCGCATGCAGGGCTCAAAGGTTCTTAACAAACGGGATAAATCCCTCAGAATACATATCGAACACTTATCTAAATACATATATACGTAGTTGCATACAGGGCTCAAAACACATATAGGGTTGTAGGTCGACATAGCTAAAAACAAAGAAAACCTCACCTGGCACCGACCGAAGCTGAAGACAAAGCAAATGGTTCATTCCAGAACCTAAAAGACCCACTAGTCAGCACCCCAGGTGCACCTGTAATAAACTGAATACAAAATGAAAGACTCAGACTCAAGAATGCACCACAAAGACGCATGACAATGCTCATGAATGCACAAAACAAACCACGTATGATATGTACTCGCAAACAAACGATTTATTTTTCACACACCACATTTCGTATACAATTCACACATTATAAGGTTCAATAGATCATATTTTCACAAAATTATACCAAGAGATCAAGTTACAATTTACAACTGTTCTTTAAAAGATACAATCCAGTCAAAGAAATATATCACGAATCCAAATCAAGTAATAGAGTGCATAAACGGAGGGTAACTATATTATGCAACCATTCAAAGCTTCATATGATTTATACAATACATAATTGGTTCATATTCATATGGACAAATCATTTCTTACATTCAAAAGTTTCCAATTAAATCATACATAGCTTACAAGATTAGTTTAGACAATTAAGATTTCCAAATTACAAATATTAAATCATTATTGATTATAAAGTTCAATTGAAAACATCAAGCTCAATTTTAGACATAGAGTGCATAAATAAAAACAAGTGATTACTTATGTATTCAAGAGATTCGTAATATTATAAATATAGCAAGACCAAATCATACTTTCAAGGTAAATATATTTTCAGTTCATTGTATCATGGTTTAGAAATATAAGTTCAAGTACTGCAGACAAGCTCAAATATAACCTATATCTATAGTCTTATAATTATTATACAAATGTCCCCTAAGCAATTCTTGAAGGTTAGAAAAATTACACAAAGTTCCCCTAAAGTCACTAATAAACAAATTCGACATAGTCTCATCTAAAATCATACATCCCATTATCAACCAATTAACACTTTTCGCAATGAATTATAGCATGATTCATATTTCATAAGGTTGCATTCATATAAAGATACTAATAATTATTTTGTGACATAATATGTTCGTTTGAGCATTTACACACTTTACACAACGAGAAACTACTCAATTACAAGCACATTAGTCATTAAAAGCATCAACCAACACAAAACTAGAGGCTAATTCAACCCGAACAAAATTTAGAAAGAATTTGTACAACAAAGTTATCAATTTGTACACATTCGGCACACAAACGAGCACAAAAACCATTCCAAGTAGGGCAATCAAATTCATATCAACTATCAAATATATCCATCAACATGTCTTCAATCATATTATAACTCAATGAAGTCATATTTGGTAAGAAAAGAAATTAAAACAACAATTAAACCATATATTCTAACAATCCAAGAAACACGAAATAATTCATAATAAATTAACCGAGTGTCAAAACATTGAACGAGGAAGGTTGTTGGACTCACTGTAAGGAGAGGATATTCTATCAAAATATCATCGGGACGCCGCCACTGTAGCGACCGAAAAACCACCGGCCCTTCGCCAGACCGCTGACAAAGGTTGCCAGAAACATCCCGAAAAATTACCCGAGAATATAGTATTCATGCCGTTTGAAATCTTCGATCGATTTTTAAATATTCCAAGCCAATTGTCCCCAATTTCAAATCCAACAATACGAAAACCCCAAAATCTTCAAAACCAAATTACTTTCAAACCGGTGAACGAAAATCAAATTCGTAAAAACCATCATGTTACCCATGACGAGCTTTTCGAAACCCATATGGTCTTCACCGGAAGAAGTCACTAGAGTCGACCTCCACCGTACTCCACTCCCGCGCCACTTTCCCTACCAAAAAAACAATAATTTTGGCCACTTTTACCTCAATCCGAGGCCGGAAATGGATTCACCACGTCAAAAACCTTTGGGTAGGGTACCCCATCGCCGAAGAAAACCAACAAAAAATAGAAACCCATTTTGCTATAGTAGAATGCGCCGACGACGCGGACTTTGGCCGGCACGTGCGCCAGCGTCGCCATTCCGATCGGTGCATTACTGGTCCGAAAAGATACGCTACTCAAAGACGCTATTATACCTTACCTTGCCGCCACCAAACGAGGCCTGAAACTGCTGGAAACCGCCGCTGAAGAGCCAGAAAAATGGTGGCTTCCCCTAGTCGCGATAGAAATTGTGTGATAACTCTGCCATGCTCATTGTATGGCCGAGGTCTTGGTACCCTCGCGATCCTCTCATTGAGATCTTCTAAATAGACTACTCATTTGTCGAATTTCATTGATAAACGAGCGAGTTATGGGCTCGTAACTGAAGTCGCAAATAGTAACCTCGGGAAAGAGAGTGGGAGAAGAGAGGAGAGAGAGAGAAGAGAGAGAGGGAGAAATGAGTTTTGACCAGTCCAGGATGATTCTGAATACTTAATCCGAACCTGAGTGCATTGTAAAACCGTAAAATAAAATTCGAGTAACACATAATTAATTTACAAGTTCTGAAATAATTTTACAAATTAAAACTTGAATTAATTTCCCAGTTAGAGTTTAATTCAATTTAAATTTTAGAAAATCTTTAGTACAAATTAACTACATCACATGAATAATTAATTAACAAAGAATTCACAAAGAATTAGAATGAATTCAAATTAAACATGTTAAATAATGAAATGAATTTAAAATTAATTTAGCTATTATTCTTGGAAATAAAATTAAATCAAACTGTTTAAGGCATATACGCACGTAATTATTTAGTTTATCAATTAATCTAAATTAATTCGAGTACTTGACCGTTTATTATTTTAAGCTCGTTCGACCACTCCCATGATACTGATAGTTGTCAACGCACCCGAACCTTGATGTCACCACTTGTCACCTGAAAACCGTCATCAGGCCACGCGTAACGCAACTACAACAAACAAGAGAGAATCTCATCTCTCAGCACGTAAGTGAGGGAACTTGTAACATCCTGACTTTCCGGCTCTACAAGTAGGCGTTAACGAGAGTGTTAATTGCACTTTTAAATTATTTAATTACGTAATTATGTGTTTATTGTTTGATTTAATTGTATTATTTGAACTTATTTGCCCTATTTGAACGTTTGAACTTCTTTGACTCGTGTGTGACCTTTGCGTGTTTGTTTTTGATTCCGACCTTCGTGGTAATTTGCTATGCATGAGCCTTATGTGTCAAGTATGTGTCTATATGTTCGTTGTATGTTTTAGAGTTCATTTGTTGTGTGTTTTGACCGTCCAAAGTCGACGGGGCTGTTAAGGGACCTTGAAGAGCTAATCGATTTAGCGCACCTTGTTCCGGAAGGTGTAACTTGAGCTCGGGAATTCGTATTCAAATTCGGGAAGTGGCATTGGACTCGTGAAGAAGAATGCAAGCTTAAGAATCCAACCTCACACCTTTTTGATTTCATTTGATCCTCCGCATTTTGCCCGGAACGCGACCCTTGTGACAGCTTTGGCGACACCCGCCCGTTTTGTTCATAACCGACCCGTTTCTTATCCTAATTGACCCATATTTGAACCCAAATTACCCTTTTTTAACCCTTTTCCCTCCCAATTTTGCCCCATTTCGTTCAGTACCAAGAAGGGAAGAAAAAGAAGGGGAAATCGAGAGAGAAGGGGAAGAGAAAGAAGAAAAAAGGGCCAAGCACTATTCACTCCAATTTCTTGCTAGTTCGACCTCCATTTCTCGTCAAATTCGAAATGTAAGTTCATTTTTAGATCCTCCAACTTCCTAGATTTCTTTTAAGTGTGGTTTGATTGCTTGGGATTGAGTTTTTAGCATGATTTGGCCAATTTGTGGAATAGTGTGCATTTATGCCTCTTTGGTTGATACCTTGCTCATTTGTGGTTCGATTCTTGATCTGTGTAGTGCTTTGTGATCTTTGTTGCATGCCCTAACTTTCCCTCTTGTTGAATTTGAGGTTCTTGTTTTGTGTTAAGTTGTTCCATTGTTGTACTTTGAAGCTTTGTTGGGGTGTTGAGCTCCATTTGTGCCAATTGCTTCGTGTGAGGTTTGCGTGGTGTTCTTAGCATGATTTTGTGGTGCTTGATGCTTGGTTTTGTGGCTTGAACCCTTCCCCCTCTCTTCCCCTACTGAACCACGTTGTTGCTGCACATTTATGTTGGAGAAGAAGGCCAACACGGCCGTGTCCGTTTTGTCTTTGAAATTGACACGGCCGTGTTGTGTTTTGGAATTTGGAAAATTTAAGGGGACACGGCCGTGTCCATTTTGTACTATGGATTGACACGACCGTGTTATACCTTTGTTCTTGGCAGAAAATTGGGTTTTGATGGGATACGGCCGTGTCCATTGTGTGTAGTTTTTTGCACGGCTGTGTTATGTGAGTGCAGTGGCGATGCGCTTTCGTTTTGTGTTTTCGATGCTTTTAGTTGGCTTTTCCCACCCCGATTATGATCCCAACTTGTTGATAACATGTTTTAGGTTTTGTGTCTTTGTTATCAACGTGTAAACGTGTCCGTGATTTCTTAACTATTTAAGTGCAATGTGTGAAACCTCCTTGCGCGTGTTGCATTCTTTATGCGTTTGAAGCTTGTCTATGCATGAACTATGTTATGATTTGATGTGTATGATATTTCTATGATGTAATATGCTTTGATTCATGCATTTTTGTGAAGATATTATGTGAATTTGATGCTCTTATGTGCAATATATTACTTAAAGTGCCTTATATGCTCTTCTATGCACTTGAATGATTTCATGCTTGGTTCGTTTGCCTTCAATGTGACCTCTATGCTTCTTATGTGAGAGGTATGCATCGTGAATGTATTATATGATCTTATATGGCCACTATATAAAGTTAGTGAATTGTTGAGTGTGAATTATGCGAGTTGTGTCACAATATGACTTAAGTTGGATTTATGTGACCTAAGTGCATCTTTGTTGCATCCCTTATGCATCATTTGCATTCGTGTGCATATGTCGAGCGTCTATTTGGTTCATTTTGAGTCTAAGGTGTTCTTTGCCTTTCAGTTCTTAGGTTTGTTTGGCGGTTGATAAGGTGGTCCGCTTCGTTCGGTTTAGTTGTCAAGGTGAGGTTTTATTTCTTTTAGTTAAGCGACCTATAACCCTATCTGAATTTTAAGCCCACATGTGATCTATATATGTATATGTATTTAGATAAGTGTGTTGGATATGTATTTTGTGGGATTATGCCCTTTTGTCAAGATACGATTGAAAACCTTTTTATGTATACATAAGCTATTTTCGTTTGTTGGTTTTGCAAAGAGTTGGTGTGTGTGCGTGTGCGAAGTGGGATTTCTGAAAATGGAGAAAGCTTTGTGAAAACTTAGTTGGTGTGATTTGTGTGGGGCTCAGGAGACTTGATGCGAAAGGACTCTCGGGACGGCAGCAGGCCATCGGGTATTCCCTAGTGCGGTCTCCATCTTAGAAAGGATCAACCCAGAACCCACCAGGAGGCGAGTGGGGGATGGAATCCTCAGGAAGTGAGTGTCGCAAAACTGACGACCCACCATTATTAGTGTGGATGGTTAGGGTTGGCCAACCCTTCCGTCAATTGGAGAAGGAGCGGCTTGGTATGCATTTCCGTGATAGTGTGAGTTTTAGGTTTGCCTTTGTGGCCGGATAAAGGGATGTTTGAGGCTCGTGCTCGCCGAGTCGTTTGTGTGTGGGTTTGCACTTGATCTGTTAAATTGGTGTGGATTCCTAATTACTAAAATTGGTGGATTTTGGCCTTCGGCCTAACTCTTTTCTATATGTATATTATCATGGGCTCTAAAATATTTTGGATTGCAAAATCCATACCCCGGTCACGAATCTGTATAAATTTTGTTATGCTTTGCTCTTATGTATATATATACGTGTGCGTGTGTTAGCCCCCTCACCAGTCTTTAGGACTGACCCCTCCTCGTTGTTTGTTTTTCCCCCTTTTTGTTCTTTTAGTTTGCAGGTGCAGGCCATTGGTCTGGCTAGGCAGCCGTTTTCTTTCGAGTTGTTCGGGTCTTTTGTTCGAGTCTTGTAGGTAGAATTTTTTGCATTCTTGCATTGTATTTTAAGTTTGTAATTTTGAAGTATGTATAAAATATGATTCGCATTATAAGCATGTGTGTATAGTTTAAGTTTGTCCTTGCCGAGCTTGTATTGATGTTTAAAAGAGGCCTGAGGCGCCCAAGTTTGCATGTGATCGTGTGGTTTAATTATGTCGGCCCGTGGCCATTGCATGTGAGTTTATTGATCCTGTTGCTTCCAAACTTTGTATGTTTTGTTGCGCACTCTGTTTAGGGTCTAGACCGCCTAGCCTAGGAAAGTTTTTGCTTATCTGCCGTTCGCCGTGGCTTGGTGCATGTGTGGTGTTTCTATTTCGTTGCACATGCTGAGCTATGGTGCGGGGGATGTGGTGTCTTGCGCTCCGGGGTGCTACATCCTTTTAGTGTTATCAGAGTTATAGGTTGCAAAATCAGAGCTCTTGAGTCGTGTCAAGTTTGTCTAGGTCGTTCGGCTTAGGATTATGTGCCTTGTTTTCATTCACTCTCATATTTTGTTAATTTTGTGAATTACTTTGTTGTTATATGCATTTATTGTGCACATGAACATGCAATTACTAATAAACATGCACATGTATTTGGTATTGTAGTTTTGAGATTTTCAGGATGTGTCATCATCAACGGAACGTCGGTCAAGCTTCACATTAAGACCCTCATCCATCATTCAATGCCGAAGAGTTCATGACTCCCATGTTTTAAGCAAACCAAGGGTCATCATCTTCTACAACTCAATTGATGGATCCGATAGCAAGATTATTCCGCTATTTTGGAGCTTTTAATCCTTCTCAATTTCGAGGAGGCAATGATATGGAAGCCGAAGAATGGATCTCGGGAATAGAAGGCATATTGGGAGTATAGCCATGTGACCCTCAAAATAAAGTCCGACTAGTTACATTACTTCTTCAAAAACAAGCACCATTATGGTGAAGAAGAACTACTCAACAACTAGGAACAATCGGAGAAACCTTAGCTTGTAAGGTATTTATTCGGGAGTTTAGAAAGAAATATACGCTGACCATTCTACAAGAAAGAAGGCTCGAGGAGTTTTTCACCCTCTAACAAGGGGATAAGACCGTTATAGAGTACATGGAGGAGTTCGAGAGATTGGGTGTCTTTATGCCCCACATTACCAACGACGACAAGTTGAAAACTAAACATTTCATAGGGAAGCTTTGGAGGCAAGAGACAGAAGTACATGGGATAAAGCCGTCACGAAGGTGTTAAGGGTTGAAACTAGGTGTATGGCAAGGAAAACATATGAAGAGGATGCACCAGAGTCACAACTACAATTAGGCTCGTGTTCTAGTATAAGAGTGGAAGAGGAAGCGGCCCAACAAGGTAAAACGATCGAGAAAAGAAGACCAAGAAGTCTAAACTCAAGCCTCGAAAGACCCCTCGGTCCGAGAGAGAGTTTCCACCGTGCGCCCATCGTCGCGGGACCAACCACACTTACGAGGGATGTTGGATCCGGTTGAAGAGATGTTTTGGGTGTGGATCTTCCAAGCACAAGCTTCCAGACTGTGATCGTTGGAGGGCCAACAAACAAAGGAAAAGGAATCAAAGGCTTCGTGTTGGAGATTAAAGTGCATCCGGGAATTGAGGTAATTGCATTAATGGCATCTCATACATGCATTTTTAAGCTCGGGGAAACCCACTAGTTTGCTCTCTCTTTGCTTTTTCTTGTTGTTGAGTTATTTGTTGTTTCCTTTTTGTGAGCCCTCTCTTTTGAAGGTTTGGTAAGATTGAGTGTTCGGGTGTTGGTGAGTTGTGAGGGCCAAGCTGTCCGGTGGTTTTCCTTGAAGGCGCCTTGTAAGGTACGGAGTTAACTTAGGCGTGGGTTGTGGTTCGGTGTCGCTTGAGGTTTGTGGGTGCTCTTAGGAGGTCCTCTTTGGGCTCAACGGCATCTCTAGAGAGTTAGATTGAAGACTAACCCATTGATATCCTTGGTGAAGCGGGTGTTCGAGCAAGAAAAGAACCGAGAATTACCTCAGAATAGAAGTCTCTTGTGTCGTCGGGGTATATTGGGCGAATCTTTCATAAGAGTTGCCAACCTATTGACACGAGTGACAAGAAGAGGTACAGTTTGAGTGGGAAGAGACTTTGAAGAGAGTTTCCTTTGGCATGAGCTTTGCCATATGAAGGTACTTGAAATTTCTACATTATTCCGAGGTATTAAGCAAGACTTTGGATATGCTTGGCTAATGGATAGTTGAACCCTATATCTCAAGAAGTGCGAAGTCACAAGATTTATCCCACTCATAGTTAGAACTTGAAGAACCGGTAATGTGTGCGGCGTGAGAAGAGATATTGTAAACTTCGTGTAACAATGTCTAATACGCCGCAGGTTGAAGACCGAGAACACTATCGGCATAATCCTCCAACTACTTCTAAAATTCTATTTTGGATGTGGGAGCAAATAGTCAAGAACTTTGTGTCCGGCTTGCTAATACTAAAGAGATTCAATCGAGAAAATGAGTGGTTGCTTGTTTTAACGAGTTAATATGATTTCTCGTATCGAAGATTGCTCGACGGGCTTGAAGAGTTGGTGTTTGGGAAAGAAGACCCCAAGAGCGAAGTGAGAGAAGCTTCCAAAGAAATCTCTCGTACGGGGATTTTCTCGGATTTGGCTTGATCCATCGAGATGTTCGGGATATGAGAAGTCTTTTTCATTCTTCAATTGAGAAGGTAATATCCCGAAGCGGCTACGACCTTCTTGGATCTGAGTGGTGCAGCGGAAGTGTGGAGTTGGGTTCGTGCCGGAGTCGTTCAAGACTTCGCTTCGGATATGAGGACAGGTCCTTTTGATGGAGGGGCGGTTGTAACATCCCGAATTTTCAGCTTTACAGGTACGCGTTAACGAGAGTGTCAACTGCACTTTTAAATTATTCAATTATGTAATTATGTGTTTATTGTTTGATTTAATTATATTATTTGAACTTATTTTCCCTATTTGAACGTTTGAACTTCTTTGCACTCGTGTGTGACCTTTGCGTGTTTGTTTTTTATTCCAGCCTTCGTGGTAATTTGCTATGCATGAGCCTTATGTGTTAAGTATGTGTCTATGTGTTCATTGTATATTTAGAGTTCGTTTGTTGTGTGTTTTGACCGTCCGAAGTCGATGGGGCTTTTAAGGGACCTTGAGGAGCTAATCGATTTAGCATACCTTGGGTTCCGGAAGGTGTAACTTGAGCTCGGGAATTCGTATTCGAATTCCAGAAGTGGCGTTGGACTTGTCACGATGAATACAAGCTAGAGAATCTGACCTCACACCTTTTGATTTTGTTTGATCCTCCGCATTTTGCCCGGAACGCGACCCTTGTGACAGCTTTGGCGACACCCGCCCGTTTTGTTCATAACTAACCCGTTTCTTATCCGAATCGACCCATATTTGAACCCATATTACCCTCTTTTAACCCTTTTTCCCTTCCACTTTTGTCCCATTTCGTTCAGCACCAAGAAGGGAAGAAAAAGAAGGGGAAACCGAGAGAGAAGGGGAAGAGAAAGAAGAAAAAGGGGCTAAGCACTATTCACTCCGATTTCTTGCTAGTTCGACCTCCATTTCTCATCAAATTCGAAAGGTAAGTCTATTTTTGGATCCTACAACTTCCTAGCTTTCTTTTAAGTGTGGTTTGATTGCTTGGAATTGAGTTTTTAGCATGATTTGGCCAATTTGTGGAATAGTGTGCATTTATGCCTTTTTTGTTGATTCCTTGCTCGTTTGTGGCTTGATACTTGATCCGTGTAGTGCTTTGTGATCTTTGTTGCATGCCCTAACTTTCCCTCTTGTTGAATTTGAGGTTCTTGTTATTTGTGAAGTGCCATTATTGTACTTTAAAGCTTTGTTGGGGTGTTGAGCTCTATTTGTGCCGATTGCTTCGTGTGAGGTTTGCGTGGTGTTCTTAGCATGATTTTGTGGTTCTTGATGCTTAGTTTTGTGGATTTAACCCTTCCCCACCTCTTCCCCTGCCGAACCACGTTGTTGCTGCACATTTTTTTTGGAGAAGAAGGCCAACACGACCGTGTCCGTTTTGTCTTTTGAAATTGACACGGCCGTGTTGTGTTTTCAAATTTTGGAAAATTTAAGGGGCCTAGAAGAAATGGGATTAGAAGAACATATTTACATCCTCAATTCATAATACATTGAATTTTACATGAACTACGTGATTCTATACCTTGAATATTGAATATTATTTCCATATCACTATTCATTCACCGAGCCTAAACCCTCACATATTCCTCTTGAGCCTTAAGAAGTTAGATCTCACAAATTTTGGATTCATATCCTAGCTTTTATCATCCTAAAATAACCTTTGAAATTTGTTCATCAAAATTTTCCTTTAGGTCCTTAAGTTACTATTCATCTTAAATTGTAAGAATTTACCGGGACATATTTACCTATTCAATGTTGGGTTCATATGAATCCTTAAAAATTTTTATGAATTATGATATCATTCCCAAACCTAAATTCCCATTAGAACTCCTGTAGTATCCAAAACCGGCCTTGAAACCCTAGTTTTATCCTAATCTACACATTTTCGAATTTTAACGTTTTCTCTATCCAATCTTATACCCATAACGATCCTTGAATTATTTCATGAATTTTAAG
>JBBMKE010414212.1:0-11380 GCA_037834125.1 Lippia alba | reverse complement strand
CTCGGTCTCCCTCATTTTTGGTGGTCTCTTGAAGAGCTTTTTGTCCACCAGAGAGTAAATTTCGGCAATAGGTCTATTGAGCGGGATACGCTCGCGCTCAGACCTCCTTGGTGGGGACGTGTTCTTCTTTGGTCGCGGTGGGCTGCGACCGTGGTCTTTCTTAGCTGGCTCACCCCTGTCTAGGGCCCTTACCATTGGATGGGGGTTAGTCAACGCTCGTTCCCGCGCTTGATACATATCCTCGTGGGCAAAGAACGAATCTGCAATATCCCTCAGCTCGAGCATGGTTTGAGGCTTCCTCAGCGTTACCTCCTCAGCGAATTGCTTGCTTACATAACATTTATGATTGATGGACTGGAATAGCACATGGTGGATGAAGACCATCGAGGGTTGCCGAAGATTCTCATTTTGCCCCTGGACGATGTGGTAAAGCGTAGTTGCATCAGGAGCTGGTGCCTTCAAAGAGTTGAAATGGTTGAAGAAGGCGTTTGTAAGGTGTCCATATCTCCGTATCGAGCGTTGGGGGATCTTGTTGTACCACTCCTGAGCCATGCCCTCAAGTGAGGTGACAAACAACTTGGCCCAGAAATTCAAGGGATGCTCTTAGAGGTGCATCAGGTGGGTGAAATGGTTGAGATGCTCGGCCAGGTCGCTCATCCCATCGTACCTATTTATAGACGTTGGGATCTTATCCCTCCCGGCTCTTATCATCAGGACCTCATCCTCGAGGGGGGAGATCTCTATGAGCTGGTATTCCCCCTGTTCCGACCATAACCTCCGTTGTCCTCTTAGCGATCCCTCCGATCGTGCTGCTACCGTCTCCTTGGCCCGCGAGCGTCTCTGGCCCTGGATCCCTCGCCTCCCAAGTGGGAAGTTTGGGCCCGTGCTTGAGAGAGCTGCTGCATCATGCCTTGGAGGTTGTTGAGTTAGTCCTGGACATCTCAGAGTTAAGGATCAGCTTCTTCTCTCACGTGGGTCCTCCTCGTCGTTCGTGACTGGATTTCCTCCTCGTCGTTTTCTCCCCTAACCCTCTGAGGGCAGGCTCCGTTCAAGGGAGGAGATGGTGGGAGCTGCTGATCTACCATCGGAGGTAAATGGCCCTTGGAGGCAGAGGTGGAGGAGGTTGTTGCAGCTGAACATTTTCCGCATGCGCTCGGGCGTTCTGAGCCGCAGCCTCGAGTGGGTGCGCTCGTAAACCTCCAAGGGGTGGAGCTCCCGCGTTCCTCGCACCCGTGGGGAAATAAACTGTTGTGAAGTGTTCCCACGCATTTTGCGTGGCTTATGCCTCACACTGGGAGTAAATGGCAAGAAGTTGCCGCTCGGTTAACTGGGGCATCTCCACGTCCTGAATCTCTCGTGGAAGTGTCATAGAAATACGGAGGTTTCCTACGTGGTAGGGTTGGACAGTGGGGAGCATATTGGGCAACGTGTTGTTCATCACGCTCGTTGCGGCTCCCTGCAACACTCCCTGAGGTATGAGAGTGTAGCCTGGAGGTATCATCACGGACATGAAAGCCCTCGAGTTAGTAACATCCATAGTGGCGTTGGTCGTGGCTGCAACGCTTGTGGAAGCAGGAAGTGATGGAAGAAAAGGGGTGTTGTTTTGAGTGGCCGCCACATTTTGACTTGTTGGTCCCATCGTCTGATATAAACCTCAAACGACGGTGGAGGCGGTCGCTGCGGTGGTCCCGCCTCCGGGAATTTCCTCATTGATCGGAGGAAGTGCACCTGGATTGGCAGGGGCCCCAGAACGGGTGGTAACAGCCATTTCCAGAAAGAGATTTGCAGAATAAGCTAACAAGTGAGCAGGGAAAAGAACACTGAAGACTGGAAACACAAACTTGAGGGGAAAGCCGGTGTATTGTTCGACTAGCTTAATGGAACAGGAGTCCGTAGGGGATGGTTTCCCACAGACTGCGCCAAAAATGATGGTGTCGGAAATGGTTTAGAGGAAGAAATCAACACCAATTCATTCTCTATTTGTGTTTATGTGAGGGGAAGACCATCATAGGCAAAGGGCCTCAGGAACTGGGTTCCCAAAGAGCATGGATTCTACCAGCTAGGGTAACACCTTAGTAAGGAAAGTGAAGCTGTAAGAAGCTTGAATGTGCAGCAATGGAGGTTTCCAATTCAGTGTCTTGTTTGTGAAGAAAAATGGGTTTTCTGTGAGGAAGGTGGCTTGGTGAAGAAGGAGTGTGGTCCTTCCATTTATAGTTTAAGGGTGAGGGTATATGTGTAAAAGTACCCTAGTGGTCCAGGAATAGTATCGTCCTAGACACGTGTCGGAACGTGAGGGCGTGACAGCGATGGGCACACGTCTCTGTTACCTTTTAAGCCGTTATGCCCAGTGTTGTGTCAGGGGTTGTTGGGCGACCATTTATCCCGGGCGAGAAAATACCCTGCGAGCGTCAGAGGCTCGGGCTTCCCTCGCACCATAACGCTCGGAAATAACCTCCTGGCAGAAGTGTTGGCTGAGTGGATCAGCGAGCGTCTCAACTCCGAGGGTTGTGGCGACGGTGTGGTCCCGAGGGAGCTGGGCGCCCAGGGTGATCGGCAAGAACCCAAGTTGGGCAGGAGCCGCGAGCTTCAGAACAACGAGCGTAACATTAGGGCGATGGATGTTCTGATAGGGTCCTTGCGGAAGCATGCCACGTGGAGAGCAAGGATACGAGCGTATTTTGGGTCTGTCAATATTAATAAAGTATTTATATATATATATAAATTAAAATATTATTTTTTAACTAAATATGCTGGCTCGCGAGCCACAAGCCAGACTCAAGGGGTTTTGAGTTCGGGCTTGGCTCGAGCTTGCTCGCTTGACTCACGAGCCAGCTCGGCTCGTTTGCATGCCTACTCAAGGGTATAAATTTAATATGGAATGACTATTTTACTCCTTTTTAAATTGAATATTACATTGAGATCCTTAAATTTAAACACACTAGCATATATTTATATATACTAACACAATTTAACACACATTTTCACATACTAATTAATTTTTTACACGGATTCTTTGGGGTTTCGTTTTACTTTCTAACTTTTGAATCCATGCAATTATATCCCGAATTTTTCTAATACGTAATATTTAACCTCTTTTAGACAATTCCATTGGAATATTTTAAGAATATCTCGTTCAAGTTAAACTTTGACCATCGATTTCTCCTCCGTTACGACAACCCAAGAGTCATGACCATTAATATTGTGTTCCTCTCTCCAAAGAACAAACTGATATCTCATTCGACCCTGTTGGTCATCGAAAACATTGAATTTCATTTGCAAAGATATGTGATATTTAACCGACGATTCGTCCTTCGTTAAATATTGGATTTTGATTTTGAGATCACCATTTTGTTCTTTGTGTAGTGATCTTCGATTTGATGTATAATATCAATATGTTGAAATCAGCTTTGAATAAATTTAACCTTATAAATCAGGCAAAAAAAAGTTGGTCGGAATATTCCCTGAGATTTTACCGGAAAGGGGTACAATTTGCAAAGATTAGGGAGGAAATTGCAGCGATTTAAAGATTAGAGGGTAGAGTACACTAAGCCCCAAAGGATAGGGGGCACTGAGATTAGCTATTTTTTACACACACTAACATAAGTTTATACATATTTTCACATGCTAACTCAAATTTACACACTTTTACACACACTAACACATTTTTACATATATTTTCACACACTAACACAATTTTACACATATGTGCATGCACTAACACACACACACACACACACACATATATATATATATATACACATTTTTACAATTATTTTGGACCCATTTAGCCTGTTTTAGATATAGTTTAGAACTGTCTGATCAATTTGGTTCTGTCACCAACTTCCATCCTTGCTTGCTAGTAAATCCATGTTAAAAACTTGTGGATCTCGAAAACCCATTCCTCCTTTAGCTTTAGAAGTACAGAGTTTATCCCAACTTAGCCAATGAATATTAGAATTTGAGGTTTCCTCACCAAAATGAAGCCAAAACCGAGATCTCTTTCAAAATAGTATCAGACATTGTTTGCAGAACGGTTTTGATGAGAATTTTTCCACTTGAGAGAGAAACTTATCTCCTCTACCCATTCAACCTATTATATATTCTATCTCGGGTACTTGCGAACACCAGCTTTTTTGACGACCCAACTATATTTGGAAGACCAAGATACCGAAAACCCATCCTCTTTCGGCTTTAGAAGTACAAAGTTTATCCCAACTTAACCAATGAATATTAGAATCTAAGCTTCCCTTCCACCAAAATGAAACTAAAAGCGAGGAGATCTCTTTCAAAAGAGTAGTATCAGGCATTGCTTAGCTTGCAGAATGGCCTTGATGAGAATTTCACGTCTCGCTTGAGAGACAACTTATCTCTCCACCCATTCAACCTATTCCATATTTTATCTTGGGTACTTGTGAACACCACCTTTTTCGACGACCCAACCATGGTTGGAAGACCCGGATATTTGTCATTTTTTGTCTGCAACCACCATGCCTAATGTTTGGATCGGGATCGTACGCACTTTCATCCTAACTCCCGCTACTAGTATGATATGGTCCGCTTTGGGCCAAGCTCTTACGGATTTATTTTTTGGCATCTCCAAAAATACTTCATATTAATAGAGTTGAGTGAACACTGACAAAATTGATTTTCTTCCGAACAAGATTGGAGGAAATTTGTCAAATATATAAGTGTTCACCAAATTCCATTAGTATGAAATTTTTTGGGAGATGCTTAAAAACAAATTCGTGAGGACTTGGTCCAAAGCATACAATATCATACTTGAGTTACGATGAAGGTGCGCGTGGTCCTGACAAATAGTGTCAGAGCCCAAGTTCAGGTGTGTCAGAGTTGTGATTTGGCAGGTGGCTTGTATCGAAAGTCTTCTGAACATTAAAGAGGTTGGGAGATCGTGGAGAGACTCTGAAAAATGGTATCAGAGCCCAGACCTTCTAGACATTAAGATAGTCATCAGGAGATCAATAGAGGTATAATTGAATTATTTTTTGGAAAATTCTATACATTAACTAGCTATTTATTTCTTATTTCGTGTAAACAAAAACAAAAAAATAAATTATTTTATTACAGAGTAACGAAATAAATTATTTACACTTAATTTAGTATTTAATTTACCTAACATTTCACATACAATTTTTGAAGTTCTCGAAATAAATAGCTTTTCTATCTAAAACTTCTCATTTATATCAACAAAAAATCTGTTTAATTACCTAAAATTATTTTTCTTTTTATCTTCCTCCAAATAATATATGCACAAAATAATGGAACAAGTTTGGATCACGTTGATGAGTGGAGTTGAAGTTCGAGTTAGTTACAATCATGTTTCAGCTTGAATTGAGACAATCTTGAACCGGATTTGAGCTTGACGTGCTTGAGCGGCTAGCTGAATATACTTATATAATTTGTTTATATTCTCAAATACACGTCCGATTTATTAATTTGTACCGCGTCTTAGTATGGGGACAAACTAGAATGGGTTTACTAAGTCTAAGCATTCTCTTTTACACCTAAATAATTAATTTGAGTTCTTCGGTGGTTTATGACTTTACGACCAAGAAAGAATATGTTGGCCCAAAATAGGTTTATCAACAACATTCTTTTTGTTTTCATTCAATTAGGTACAATGAATACAAACGATTTCTGGGGTGATTAATTAAAGATATGGATCAATCATGCCACCACTTGTATTAATTTTCATGGAAAAAATGTCGCAATCTAATCTCCTTCAACTAGCTTTACTTTAATATTTACTGAGATCACCCCTTTTTAACTAGCTTTACTTTCACTCGTACATATTTTCTCTATTTCTCTCAAGTTCAAATCCGCATCTCGCTTCTCAACTCTTAATCTCGTTCCGATCTTTTCTAATGACAAACAGATGAAGTCCAGACATCAAATTCTATACTATATATTAACCGAAATGGCGTCATGGACTCTCCTTTTTTTTGTTTTTAAAAAAAATATTTTTTACCATAAGTTCTAACCATGTACTTTGACAGTTTTTTATTTAAATTTTTCTGTATAGTTTTCTCCTTAAACTTTACAGAACTCTCAAATTCTTTTCTTTTTTATTTATATACTTAATTTATCTTTTATTTTTTCCTCAATTTAATATTATTTTAAATTATTCATCATAAAATTATAATTATATTAAAAATAATTATAAATTAAATAACATGAAAATTTTAATTTAATAATTTTTTTGCACACACATTGTGTGTGCAGAGTTACTAGTACAAATTAAAAACTCTTCTCTTCCAAGCAACATAACAATCTCAACCCTGATCTCTTTCTACAAGAGGTCACCACAATTGTCCTATTTATGGTTTTATTCTCTCATACAAAGAAGTTATAACTAACCGCAATATCATACAATTGAAAACCTTCTATTTGGATACGTTTATGTCAGTAATCAACTCAAGTGTGCTTCTCTTCCACAGAGACAACAAATTTCTTCATTGTGTTGGGTGGATGAGTTAGAATAGGAAGACATCTTCTTGTTCTTGGGGACGAAGAACCTGGCCTAAATTTAGGGAAGATTAATAGAAGAATGAGAAATTAGGACTAAATTCATTCAAAATGAGTGATCTGAGATAATTTTGATCAAAATTAATGGTCACACACGGTTCACATGACTTTTGTTGTTAATATTGAGGAAAATTAGTCAATGGGATTAAAATCGAAAAAATGTGGCTATATATATGGAACTCAATGTGAGAAAGTGATAATTCTTGAAACCAAATTAAAAAGGAAATACATTATCAAACAAAAATAATAATAATTTACTAATTACATAACAAGTATATTGTATTTATTATCCAATTAATTTTCACTAATCACGCAACAATTCTAAAATAGTACTTATTACCTCATCTTACTTGTTTTGATTATCTAGATTGACGATTAGAATTACCCCTAAAAGTACTAAACGAGTTGATGTTCCTCGTACCAATCTAGGGCTAATTCGTTCTCGAAGTAGCGACAAGTTTAATTTTACTTTAAATTCTTAAGAAATAATTATATTGATTCATAATTTACTTTTTTCTTTTGGTAGCTTTGGCGTAAGTGTGTAAGCAAGAAAGCATGTCATGATCTCAATTGGAGCTGAAAAATTATACTTTAATATTTACACCAAACTGGCCATTTAATTTTTTGTGATAAAAAACATAAAATACTATAAAAATTCTAAAGTAATATCAAAAAGATTTGAAACATAAACAGGTAACTAAAAATTAAATGACTGCTAAAGTTTCTTTTCAAATTAATAGCTTTTGATTTTTTATGTTGAACAAGATCTGTTATATTTGTTAAATAATTTGCCAACTTAAATATGTGCATTATTAATTAAAACATTCAAAACCTCAAATTTTATTTTTAATGTCTTTAAAATTATCGTTTTTGGTACAAAATTAAAGTTGTTGATTCTTTTTAATGAAAGTCGTCTTTGGGCACAAAAATGACCAAAAAAGCCTAAACAAAATTAAAAATCACAAAATCTTGAAAATTTTTCTAAAACAAAAATTGACCTAATTTCTCTTTAACTTCAGAAAAGAATCTAATATAGATAAAGCTCAATCTACATCAAATTTTAAGACTATCAAATTACACAGGCAAGTAAAAATCTAGTAAAAACATGTATATTCATACATGTATTACTAATATGTTTCACCAAAGTTCAACATAAAATGCGAGGTCGTCTTCTTCCCGAGACAGATACTGATCAGAATAAGAAGATAAGAAATAACCATAATTATTTCCTTGAAATTCAGAAACACCCGAGTCGCAAGAGCTGATCCTTAATCCAGCATCTGATGAAGAGTAACATTGGTCATAATAAAGTTGTTCTTCATGATCAAGAGGAATTAATGGTGGAAAATAAGGCTCATCGTCCTTGTTTTCCACAGATAAATGGTCTTGATCAGGTGAAACATTGTAATCAGATGATTGCTGATCTTCTTCGGTATTAGTTCTGATCAAAACTTTGACAATATTATTATTTTGACGTCGTTTCTTAATGTGCGCGTGCCAGTAATTCTTAATTTCGCTGTCAGTTCTTCCGGGCAACCGTGTAGCCATGGCTGACCACCTGCGAAATAGTTATATATAAATAATTAATGATAACTATTTAACTAATAATGTTGAGTATATATACTGCATAAACACATGAAAATATATTGGAATTAATTAACAATATATAGTATTTCAGGATTAAGTTATCTTACTTGCTTCCCATTCGAGCGTGCAATTTGATGATAAGATCCTCTTCTTGTTTGCTGAATTTTCCCCGTTTCAGTCCCGGCTTTAGGTAATTCACCCATCGCAGTCTGCAACTCTTCCCACATCTCATCAAACCTAATCAATTATATGATATACGCAATTACTCAAATTGGTAATGTTTAGCAAAATACTTGCTCCAAAAAGGTTAGGGTTTTATTGAAATGTTGTATATAGGTATCTTATGAATCAGACTTTAATAAAAAAAACCTAAGAAAAAAAAAGAAGGGAAATTAATACCAGCCCAGATGGGCACCATCTGCCAATTAGAATGACCGTTTCTGAGGACAAATTCCCTTAGAATTTGATCTTCTTCTGCACTCCAAGCGCCTTTCTTCCTTCCATTACTGTCAAAGTAAGGTGCTCGCACCATGTCTGTATATTTAATTCAATGTTAATATCTTTTGTGAGAAATAACTTCACTTCATCAGTGCAATCCTATTAATACACAAGAAGTCAAATTACTTAGTTGGAATTAGACCAAAAAGGCAAAACCTAATATTTTAAGGCGACCTATAAAAGCCCCACGTCAACGTAAGAAACAGCATACGAAGCTGTGCAACAACATAAAAGAAATAATAGAAGTCGTCACAAAAAGAAGATTAACAAAATTTGACATTAGGCCATGAACAAATGGAATAATGCTTCCTTATGAAAAAGGGTATTTTAGCTTATAAGCTGTTTAGGAGCTTACAAGCATTTGAAATTTTAGGGTTAAATACGGACAGCCCTTGTCTTTTGAGATTTTTGCGCTTTGTCCTTTAATTTTTTAATGAGTGTGATTTCTCCCTAACATTTGAAAAATATTTTTATTCAAGCATTAAAGATACGTTGCAATTGGTTATTACTGTGATGCTACGAAACCACTTTTAACTTAAAGCATGTTTTGGTATAGTTATTCATCATCACCCCAATTAATGAACATCTATAAGTTGTTGTTCAAGTACAGGTATGCTACCACAAACATTTTAAAAGGTTCAACGAGAGACACAAAATTAATGTATGAACCAAGTATACTATCATGTGGGAAAATTTAGACGTGTACCATAGTGAAAAAAATGTGATATTGTAAATTTATTATCCGACATTCTTCATGAGCGAAATATGATAAAGAGACACTCAGATTGGGTTTGAACAATTATTTGGGGATGTAATTTGGCATTTGATGAATGTATATATATATTACAAGTCGTTAAAATCTAAGCTTTTTGATATTCTTAACTCAAGGTTATATTTGGGTTATTTCAATTAAGGTCTGATCGACAAGTTTTTGACCATGCGATATACTTAAAACTAGTCGCAATTACCAACGACCATGAATTAACATTAAATGAAAAAGCAAAACCAAAAAAAATTAAATGAAAAAAAAAGAAAAAAAAATATATGGAGTATTATTTCATTATTAATTCATATCCTAACAAGTAACAAGTATTATCTTTGAAAATTCGTAGTATATATTGACAAAACTAATACGCGTAAATAATGAATGTGTGGACTTAAGATTCCTTTCATTAATTATCATTTGAAGCACGTGTAGTTCTTAGGAATCCAAAATGAGCAGTCAATATAATTTGAATGATCGACATTTAATTATTTATTTATGACCAATGTAGCAGTTGAATACAACAAATCTCCCATTTAGTGGGGTCGCTTGCATTAAGAATGATCAGCGAGACGATTATTTACTTGCAAGACCTGTAATGATGTCAATTGCTGATGTAAATGCCAACAAGGGTCTCAAACCTAGATTAAGAAAATCATGAAATACTATTTTCCGGAAAAAAAAAAATACACTTTTAGTTCCGCTAGACTGACTCGATATCATATTTGGTCCCATATTATTTTTTATTTACACATGGAGTCTCAACCATTAACTTTTGATTCTAAAAATAGGAGAAAACGTTATCTTAATTTTAAGTTTTGCTGAAAGAGACTAAATTAATCTGACGTGGAGCTTAGACTTTAGTCATTTAAAGGTTTTTTTTTGTACCAAAAAAAAAATTTAAAGGTTTTTTTAATTAAATTAATCCCAGGTATCCAAAACCCTTCTTATAGGTCCCCCTTATGCAGATGACACGATTCCCAGCTCCCAATATAGCGAACCGCAGCTAGTCAATGTCTCTTTAACTCTTAGCATCTCTGAAAATGCTCCCAACCCTAATCCTAAAGATTCGAAAATTCAAGAAAGCTAATCCAAATTCCACCAACACCACTCCCATTATGTCCAAAAAATCTGATCCGAACTCCAATTCTCTCACCCCTTCTTACACTTCATACCACTCAGATATCACTAATCTAACGACCGGGATTGCCAGACAACCATGCCGAGAGCAATGAGTTGCCTAAGTTGGAATAGGATTAGGGGGAGGGAGGGCCTAGAGAGTTCATAACCTCAAAGCCCTCATTCGGGCACACCATCCCTCAATTATCTTTCTTTCGGAAACAAGATGCAAGAAAGCTAGGTTTGATAATTTCAAGTTAGTTCTGGATATCCATGGAATTAATGTGGATTCGATAGGTAAAAGAGGAGGATATGGTATTTTGTGGCACAAGTATATTGACGCGACTTTGTAGAGTTATTCTATTTACATGGTGCCAATACGCGGAAATTTACAGGTCTGTATGGTGCTCCCAAGGTTCAGAACAAAGAGCGGGTCTGGAATATATTGTGCCATCTTAGTCGTCAGTCGAATAGGTCGTGGTTAGTAAGTGGAGATTGAAATGATGTATTACATAGAAGCAAAAAGCAGAGAGGAGACGAGAGACGTTTTGGGCGGATCAATGCTTTCGGTACAGTTAGTTCCGACGCGGGATTATCTCATTTTGGGTATGAAGGCTACCCTTTCACATGGTTAAAAAATTGTGCAACACCGGAAACTATAGGTGCCCGTGTTGACCTTTCAGTGGCAAGTGATAACTGGCGCACACTTTTCCCTAGGGCTTATGTTTTACACCTGTCGGCATTTTGTTGAGATCATGTCCCAACAAAATGCAGGATGTCAAGGCCTTTCAGATTTGAGGTAATTTAGGTACGGATGGATGAGTGTAGGAGAGTTCTTGAGTCGGAGTGGCTGGAGGTTTGGCTGCGGAT
>JBBMKE010414185.1:0-11382 GCA_037834125.1 Lippia alba | reverse complement strand
TATATATAAGTGTGCGTTAGCCCCCTCATTCAGTCAGTTGATTGACCCCTCATTTTATCTTTTAGATACAGGTTCTTTTGGCTTGAGCTAGGCAGATGAGTCTTATGAATCACACTTGTCAGTCTAGTTGGTGATAGGATGCGTTTCTTTATATACACTACTTATGTTATGTACTTATGACTTATGTATCTAGAGATTTATGCTTTACTTTGTTGTTAGCCCTATGAGGCATTTTACGTTAGCCCTATATGGCATAGTTGGCTTTGTGCAGCATATTATGTTGGCCTGGTGTGACATTTGAATGGTTATTATGTTGATGTTTCCGCTATTTGTTGTTGTTGGTTTTATTTGCTTCTGCGCACTCTGAGTTTGTTGAGTTTGCTTCGCCTATCATAGCGTATGAGTGGGTTTCTCGTTCGCTATGATTCAGATTTATGTATGAATTTTCTATTTCATAACCGTGTTTGGATCTTAGTGCGGGGGATGTAGTGCATTCCCCCTTCCCCCGGGTTTACTGATCACTTCAAGGCTAATGAGGTCTGTAAACTCCATAAGGCCCTGTATGGACTCAAGCAGTCCCAGCAAGCATAGTTCGGGGTATTATCTACACTAAAGCAAGTATGACAAAACAACAGTATGGCTACAGATAAAACAATTCTTACCACTCCTTGTTTCTAAAAACTAGAGGGAATCTGATCACTTACCTGATTATCTACATAGATGACATGATCATCACTGAGAGCGATATGGAGGAGATGGAAAGGCTTCAGGAGAATTTATTCAAGAAATTAGAAATGAAGGACCTGAAGGGACTGAAATACTTCTTGGGAATAGAGGTTATGCTATCCAAACAGGGGATTTTATCTCATAGAAGAAGTATGTCCATGACCTACTTGCAGAAACTAGGATGTTGGATTGCAAGCCGGTTGACACCCCGATTCAGGTGAATCACAAACTCGAGATGAGGGAAGATGGAGAACCGATAGAGAAAGAACGATATCAATGACTGGTTAAGAAATTAATCTATCTCTCCCACACTGGACCTGACATTGCTTATGCTGTGGGGATAGTCAGTCAATTTATGCACCAACCTCAAAGAGATCACAAGGAGGTGGTAAAAAGAATAATACGATAATTGAAGCGCTCTACAGGAAACAGGATTATGTTCAGCAGACATAAATACTTAGATTGAGGCTTACACGGATGCAGATTGGGTAGGGAATCCAAATGACAGGAGATCAACCTTAGGATTCTTTACTCTAATATGAGGAAATGTTGTGACATTGAGGAGTAAGAAACAAAAGGTTGTTTCCTTCTGTAGCACAGAAACAGAATTCAGAGGCATCATGAAGGCCATAACAGAGATCATCTAGTAGAGAAAACTTATAATTGCGATTGGTGTGGCCTCAAGAGGTCCGGGACAGTTAAAATGCGATAGCAAAGCCGCAATTAGTGTCTCGGAAAATCCTGTGCAGCATGACAGAACGAAACACGTGGAAGTTGATTGACACTTCATAAAGGAGAAAATAAAAGACGACACTATCGAGCTTCTTTTTGTTAATTCAGAAGATCAGCTAGCTAACATCTTGCTAAAGCAGTCACCAGGCAGGTGTTTCAGACAACATTGGACAAGTTAAGAATTGATGACCCCATTACTTAACTTGAGGGGGAGTGTTGGAAGATTCGATTAATTATAGGAGATGTCAGGTGGTATTTGAACTGGTTTTTTGATGATTCTTTACCTTAAGTGTGTGTTTGTATTGAAGGAGAAAAAGTCAACACTCACAATTCAAAAGTAAAGAATTATCGGAAACTGTCAGATGAACGTTGGAGAGCAGCAACGGTCATCTATACTTCTCTATAAATAGGTTCAAGTTTACACTTGAGAAGCTGCTGTCTTTTGACAAATTCACATAGAGATTCTTTGTTTTCCTCATAGTGAGTTTTATAGCCGCTTGTTTTCTGGCCTGTTGGAACTATAGTCCTTATTACATAGGTTCCACTCAAGGTTTCAGCTCTCTTTGTATCTTGTACCTGTGAATCAAGTTTGGAGCCATAGTCTTTGTTACATAGGCTTCACTTGATTCTGATCTTTATAAAACTTCCTTTAAAATCCTAAGCATAACAAACTTAGATAGTGGACTAACTTGCCCAACTTGTGTTTTTCACAGTTGTGGTGAGCCAACCACTATAAATCTTGCGTTCCTTTACTTTCGCATACTCTATTCTTTACTGGTACAAGAATTATACTTGTTCCAGTTCCATCACTGATATTTGGATCAGTTTTTGAAGGAAACAAACTTGGGTGAACTTGTTGTTTAACTACCTTGTAAAATAACAGGAGAGATTTAAGTATCCTTGTAAATCGGATTACTAAATCCCTCATTTTTAGGGATAACTAACTGCATATCAATGATATCTGGGAAGCCCTAACAAACAATCATGAATACAATACAAAAATTTTCTCCTTCGTATGCCTTAACATTTTAGCTTAGGCCATAGTTCGACGATTTCACTATGCAACATGGAAAGCAAAGACGAGACCGGTGGCCTATCTCCAAGGGTGACGCCACAACCCAGTGAGTGGGTTCAGTTGACCCCACTCAATTTACATATAATATATATTATATGTTTTTAAATTTATAATTTAAAAATAAGCTTTTTGCCACTTAAAAAGAAGGAAAAAGTGTATTGACCACACAAATTTTAGAATTGTGTACAAAAATAAATAAGATAAGTGCCTATTTTCAATAGATTTAGAGTATTTGGGAACCTATTTCTGCTTAATTTAAGCAGAAATAAGCTAGAATTTAGGAGTAGATTTTAGATTCTATACGGTTTTCTCTTAATTTATCTAAAATTCTATTTTAACGATAATATCTTTGTTAAAATATTAATATTCTTAAATTAAACTTTTTTCATAAAAATACAATTATATGGTTTATATGTTCATTGTATCTTTTCTTTTTTCTGTTTTTATATATTTTTTTCTTTTTTCATTAGAATTTCCTAATTTTAAAAAAACCGTAAGTAAAAAAATATGCAATTATAAGGTAAATTTACTCTAAAAATTCTGCAATTACAAGTTAAATTTAGTCTTTTCTTAATTTTTATAAATTTATAAATAAACGTACATATAAAATAATTCTATGTTTGACTAATTACAAATAATCTTACACAAAATTATAATAATTCATAATAATTTTTATATTAATATAATATTAAACTGTATTTACATTATAATACCCAAAAATATTCGGAATATTTCAAGGTAAAACTTGTATTGATTATCCACTTTTGTTTGCACTTATCATTTTTTTTAAAACACTCACTAATTTTACTTTTTAAATTTTTGCCACTTTCACTCCTATTTTAAGTTAGAGTTTGCAAACACCGTTTTAGAGATTGATGTATGTAGTAAAAATTAAAAATTGTATAGGGTAGTTATAAAATAAATATTTTAAGTAAAATATTTTCTTTTTTGATAATATATATTTTTTATTAGAAGTTAAACTTTTTAGATGATTTAAAATATATTTTATATTATAATAATATATTTTTTTTACTGGTCATTAAATTATTTTGAGCCCCCTGTCCGACAATTCTGGAGTCGCCCCTGCCTATCTCTACGAAGTTTTTGGACACATAGTAAACCAATATGTATGCATCTCACAATCTCCGCTTGATTGCCTGGACTTGATATTCTTGGATCTATTGAAGCAACGACGTTGTGTTTATTCCACAATTTCAATACATGGAAATTTGAGGTCATTTCCGAGACTTGTGATATGATATGCATTTGATGACAAAAGAACCGGTTTCGGTACTATAAGTGATTTTTGTAATGTGATTAATGACAAAAATGATGCCTAAGTTGTCACCATCAACTTTTACTGATACGCCGGTCGTGGCAACCTAGTGAAGCTGGATGTCACTAATCATAGTGACAATCTTTTCCTGTCACCAGGGAGCTATTATAGCTAACAACTTAAACCACTAAACCTTGACTTTTAAATCATTTCGTAACAAAACAAATATATGCTATGCAAAAACTGTTCCTCAAGCGCAAACCTTCCACACTCATTTTCCTGGCTTGGATGTCGGGTAGAATAGTTCGCAAGTTGAAATATCTGCTTAAGCTTTAGAAATCCGTCGTCGCTTCTGCTGCCTCCATTGTTCGTTTGTACACACCTCAAAGACACCCTCCTCGAACACCCATTGATCCCACTGTGGGTATATCCAAGTAAACACGAACAGATTGGTGAATCTAGCGAATTGCAACTCCCAAAAGTGTGAGAAAATTAAATGGAAAAATTACAAAATTAAATCTCCCATTTTCGCCGATCTGATACACTAACTTTTCTTGTGACAAACAACCCCGCAATCTAAAAAAATTGCAAAATAATGCACATTTTTAGGTGAGCCATAAAACCACCGCCGGAATAGCATCCGGGTTTTGCCACGTGTCTTGACAACTGTGTAAATGGGGCGGGTCTCCGGCGGGTCAAAGCTTATTCGGGCTGATTTGGCATTAAATTGCAATTTTTTTAGATTACGGAGTTGTTTTCTCGCTAGAAAAGTTAGTGTATCAGTTTGGCGAAAATGGGGAAGAATACCAATTTCACAATTTTTCCAAAATTAAATTGAAACACGAATTTTTCTCTCTGGAGATATTGAAGTAGATCATCTCAAAGGTTTAAACTTGTAAAAAAAAAAAAATTTGCTCGTCATCAATAATTAATTAATTCCTATCGAGACCATGGTTGACTTCTACATAGTTACCAACTGCTGATGAAGACTTTTCTTATGATTCAATACATACATATACTATTCTTTTGTCATTACTTAACATCGTACACGTTTCAGAACATTGGAAGACCTTTCCGTTTCAACGGCCGTCGAGAGATGTGATACTAAGCTCATTGACACTAACATGAGAACAATTCCATATCTCGGCAAACACTGGTTGCTCAGGCAGGGGTAAATTTGTAATTTTTCTACTAAGCATTGACAGGACGGTTTGAATGGTAGGTCTGTCTTTTGGATATTCTTGGACACATAAGAGGGCAATATGAATGCATCTCTTCATCTCTCCCAACGAAGTTGGAGTTGCTATCACTTCATCCACAAAAGCCATTTCGTTGTTTTCATTCCACAATTTCCACGCCTGAAATGACAATATCAATACGGACAAATAAATATTTGGTCGAATTAATGATTCACTACCAAAAAACTGTCTAATTTTTAGGGACGTATTCTTTGAAAACCCGTCGAAATTGAAGTTAAGGAAATATTCATATATGTCTTACGCATCCTAAAAGGCTTAAAGACCATTCTTCATTAAAATAATGTGTGTTCTTTTTTCCGCTCACAATCTCTAATATTAGCACCCCAAAGCTGTAGACATCAGACTTTTCGGAAAATTTGCCCTCCATTGCGTATTCTGGTGCCATG
Organism: Lippia alba; assembly: GCA_037834125.1. Classification (NCBI taxonomy): domain Eukaryota; kingdom Viridiplantae; phylum Streptophyta; class Magnoliopsida; order Lamiales; family Verbenaceae; genus Lippia; species Lippia alba. Next base: position 5,928 of record JBBMKE010414185.1, on the reverse strand, counting down.
TATCCACTGCAAAATCAAGAAAAATCTCCTTACATAAAAAAACTTTAGAACTTATAGCTATGGATAACATAATTTTTGGTTTAAATTCACTTACTATGTTCCAACAACTCTCGCAGTGTTCGCTTGATCTTCGTTGCCTCCAAATATTCTTGCCATTCCAAAATCTGAAATTTTGGGATCCCAATCACCATCCAGCAAAACATTGCTCGGCTTGAGATCTCGATGGATGATCCTCAATCTTGAATGCTTGTGAAGGTACAAGAGCCCGCGACCAATACCTTCGATGATACTAAGCCGTTTCTTCCAATCTTGAATCTTTTGTGATTGATGGCTCGAAGCTATACATAGAGAACAAAATTTTGTGACATAAATATTAATTCTCTTAGCTATACTGCAATTTTGTATTAGATTGAGAATTGGCCGGGTTTTCAATTTTAACTCACCAAAGAGACATACATCCAAACTTCTGTTAGGCATGTACTCATATATCAACATCTTCTCGTCTTTATCTACACAACATCCTATAAGTCTAACAAGATTCCTATGTTGGAGTTTGGAAATCACAATCACTTCATTCATGAATTCTTTTACTCCTTGTGCTGAAACTGCGGAAAGTCTCTTTACAGCAATTTGTCTCCCATTCTCTAGCTTTCCCTAGGATTAACAATAAGTATTTTAGGAATCCGAATCGATAATCTGAAAACTATGCCAAAATCCATTGTAGCATGTAGAAGAAATGGAACTTGCAGTTCTTACCAAGTAAACAGGACCAAATCCACCCTTGCCAAGCATATTGTCATCGTGAAAATGGTTCGTCGCATTTGCAATTGTCTCAAAAGCGAACAATGGCAACTCTTCAATGTTAACTTTCTCTGATTCGTCTCTCAGCACAATAGCAGTTGAATCTGTGGACAAGCTTGGCTTTGCTTCAGAAGTCTCTTGGCCTTTTCTACCCTTCTTGACTCCTAATTTCCACGAGAAAGATATATAATCAGTTTAAACCAATTGATAACAGCCAAATATGTAACAATTCAGATAAGTAATTCTTTCACCTCTTTTCTTGGCCATCCAGTACCAAACAACAAAGATGGCAATCGATATGCAAACACTACCCGCCATTATTGGAAGTATGATTATAACCAGTTTTATCCTGTCGTGGTGGTCTGGAAAACGAAAAAAGGAAACAGATAAACGATGCATTTAATACATATTACCAAAACAAGAAATAGGGTAATTTGGACATGTCAGATTAAAACAAGAATCAATGAGAGTATGAAGTGACAATGTGAAAACTTCGAATGTTTCACTAATAATATAAAGATCAATATAAAGACAAGTACCTAATTCTGAAGATGCAACACGAATGTAAAGATCCTTCTGAAGGCCAGAGAGCTTCCGCAGATCAATAACTCCCTTAGTCCAAAACTGCTGAGTATCAATCAATTCCTTTCTCCAAATTATGCACTGAATAAGCGAATCATGTGCATAAGCTAAGCAAGAGCAACTTCTCAAACATTTACTTCTACATTCTTCTTCACTTCCAGCTGGGAGCGGTTCAGCAAAATCCGGCACCTTCACATACCTCATCCTGAAAAACACATCTTCTTTTCCTCCACCGGTGCCAGTATTATTGCTTATATCACACTGCAGAGGCGTTTTCCTCACACAACCACTTGTCCAATTACCATATCGCCATTCGTCCTTGTTTAAGGGCTCGAATCCTCTCAAACAAGAACAAACAGGGGAATTTTGTGCATAACAGCTGCCAAAAGGTCCGCATTTTCCATAAATATCACATTCACTTCGAGGGGCGTACCATATGATATCCCAACTTTTCTTCTGATCGTTTCAGAGAGTTTGCACTGCACTTCCAGAAGTATTCAGGTTGGTTTTAATCAAGAGTCCCTTCGCTCGATCATTCGTGAGGTACAAAATCCCTGATTCATTCGTCAGGATGACCTCGTATCCGTCCACGGACACAGAATACGAACTGATCGCTCCAGTAAAATACTGTCCATTCCAGGGCCCGAGTCTCCAGTGGGGCCTACCATTTAGCCACCCGAAAATATGGCACATCTGACCTCCAATACCCAACGTGAAGTTTCCGGTGTCTGGGTCCGACCCGTTTTTCCACGATGACAATACCACCTTATTGCCCGTGTTTGTGTTGTCAATTAGCTTCATACCGGGCACGAAAACATTCGTGGGGTGTGCGAAACTCTCCCACGTCAGATTTCCTGTCCGAGTGTCGCGGAGGACAAGGTTTCCGATGTCATCGAGTTGAGCAGTGGCGTTGTTTGGAGTATTTGTGGCGTTTGTGGACCAAATGGTGTCGTTTCGGCCATTCTTGAGTATGAGGTTGCCGTCCGCTGATATGATTACAGTGCCTGAGGAATCTATCAGAGGTTTCTCTCTGTTGGCAACCCATATCACGTCTCTTTCAGAAAATACGTAGAAAATGGCTAAGTAGCGGTTGGTAGTGTTGTCGGGGGTGAAGAATCCTAATTTGAAAATTCGGCCTGGTGATACAATGTAATCAGGATCCTTGAGGGATAAAGTGGATGAAATGGTGTTTGTTTCCAGGGCAAAACCTCGGAAATGAAAGCAGAGTGTCAGGAAAAGGGATTGGAGAAAAAGTTGAAGGATTTTGATGTTAGCCATGGTTGTTTGCCACCAGAGTTGGTTACTTAAAATCTCCTGTGTTCACTTATATATATACAGCAGATTTTAGAAAGCTAAATCAATTCCCCGAAGTACACGTCCCCCCTTTTTCAATAAAATTAGACAATCTTCTTCTTCTTCTTTTTTTTTTTTTTTTTGACTAGAGGCCGAAGAATTACATCAACCAGATTTAAACAAAATCAACTTTGAAACAAAAAACAAAAAACCAAAAAAAACCAACGCAGGTAAAAACTACATTTCTAACTAAACTATGGGTGACTCTATTAATATGACCACAAATAGAAGAGAAATATCTCGAAAGAAGAGGAATGAATAGAACAAATAGCTATGATATCAACAATTAAAAGGTAATATATTAAGTTGCCAATAAAATTAGACAATCTTTCTCTTTTGTTCCACAATTAGACAATCTTTTAAATAAAAGGTAATATATCTTTTCTCATCAACACAAAAATACATGTTCTTTCATAGCGTTGAACACACCTTAAATCAAAGGGATAATAATTTTTTGCATCCTATACTATGACCATTTTTACACTTTGCATCTCCAACTATGAAACGTCTGCGTTTGCATCCTAAACTATTGTTTTGTAACAAATTGCAACCTGGTTCCAATGGATGTGTGACACGTACCCCAATTTTTTGCCACATGATGAGTGTAACCAAGTTGCAATTACAAAACAATAGTTTAGGATGCAAACACAGACTTTTTATAGTTCGGGATGCAAAGTGTAAAACCGGCCATAGTACAGGATGTTAAAATTTTTTATCCCTATAATAAAAAAAATATGTATTGCATGGACTATTTTCATTCTATATGATTTAATTATTTATGTTTAAATTATTTTAATTTATAAAATTCATACAAGTATTTTAAATTATACCACATATTAATACCGTGCACCGCACGGGACATACGCTATAAGTTATAAAAGTATAGTTATGTTTCTGAAATCTATGAGTTTATATGTTTAGACTTTAGCTATAGAGAAATTATAGTGCGAATTCGATTCAATCAAATTAATGTAATTTGATAATAAATATTTCATATTGACTATTTTATTGATAAGCTCTTAGAAAATAGTGACCGATCAAGTATCAAATATATTGATTTATGAGTAATTTTGATTTGAATCTAATTCGATTAAATAAATATATTGAAAGGATCACTACAAAAAAAATAGGTTATCCATAAAAATAAACCTCTTACTACATTTGAGATCATACTACGTTTTCTGCAAGTGTAACAATGATTGATGTATTAAGAAGTCTATCCTACAATTTAAAGTGTAGTAACATAATTTGTATTTACCTTACATTTTGAAGTGTAGTAACATAAATTCAAAGTACAAAATACATTTTTATGTTTTAAAAATTCAAATAAAATAAATTTTAAATTATTATATTAATAATTTTGTTATAATGCATATTACATTATTCTATTTATAATTACGAATAGATTTTTATTTTGAAGGAATAGTTATTGCATCTATATATGCACCACTACAAGGTCTTATTTATTTTAAATAATAGAACAAAAAATAAACCTGTAAAAAGATATAAGTTACTAAAGAACATGTAGTTAACATAATTAATAAAATTTGTATTTCACTATAATTGAAGATCCAAATACATTATTCATTTAACAGATATACAGAAACATAATAAATATAACTAAAATACAATCGTAATACATGTACATAACTATAAAGAAAAAATTGGCCTATTTTGAATCAAAACACTATACAAAAAATTAAAAATATGAAGAACTTCCAACTTTATATGCTTAAGCAGTTAAGCTATCCATATATCTCCTTGTGCTATTCCATCCCTACAATTACATAGAAAAAAATAATTAGAGAAGTGAACTGTCACCAATTATGTATATCTATGCACCAAAATAACATATGAGAAATTGAGATGAATGTGAATATTTATACAAAGAAAAAACTAAATTATAATAGTTGTAATTTACCAATCTTCAATCTTTTCTGTTAGTAAAGCCTTTCCAAAGGAAGTTCGATAATATAGAAGGATACAAGTTATACTTAAAAAAAAAAAGAGATTATACCTGTAATTTAAGGATACAAGTTATACTTAAAAAAAAAGAAGAGATTATACTTGTAATTTTCTTCAATGTTTTCTGCAGTCTTGACTGATTGGAATAAGAAGAAAGGTGTAGAGAAATTATGGGAAGACAGATAATGAAAGAGAAATTTATCTCAGTAGAATAAGGGGTAGAGAAGTTATACGGAAGAAAGATAATGGAAGAGAAACTTATCTCTTTCAGCTACCTTAAGATTTTTTATTTTTGTGATTTGTTGATAAGATTTTGAAAATATCTAAATCTTTGAGCGGCAAATAATTTGGTGCCAAAATCTTTAGCGGTAAAATTTATTAAAAGGAATTATCTTAGTAAGGAATTATCTTAGTTTTTACTACGCTTATTGAAAAAGTGTAGGAAGGAAAAAATAAAAACTAAATTAAAATAAATTATTTTATTCTTTACTACACTTATTGAAAAAGTGTAGGGAGATTCAATTATTGCTACACTTATAAAAAAAAGTAAAGGGACAATTGTGTAGTAATAGCTTATTTTTTTTTGTAGTGGATTAGTAGATTAGCTTGGTTCAGCTAAACTAAATCAGAGTTACAATTCTTTATATATTTTTTCATTCATATAATCAATTGCAGAGTTGATAAAAATTTTACGTTTAAATCTAAACACTATGGTTTCTCCTAATTAAAAGAGAAGGCATTGATTGTCTAAAAGGAATCTAAAGCTTCGCAAGTCCAATGATTGAATGCCCCCACCATTTCATGTCGATCAACTACGTCCATTGGATGTTGTATATTCCCAATTTTATTAATAATTTAAAAGAATTCACAAACGTCTGTTTCTTTTTCTTTTTCAAAAGGAAAAGTCGACGAGACAAAGACAAATCCTCTACTCCAACACTTTCTTCCTCACTCTCATCAATCCCCGCCAACAATTATGACTCCAACTGGGGGGTTAACAGATGTTAAACGGATCGGATGTATGATTATCATATCCTTATCCGTTTATGAGTCGAACGGATTTGGATAATATTCTCTTCAAACGGATTCAGACAATATCCTCTTTACACGGATATATGGCGGATTCAGACGGATATCGGATTTTAATCAAATTTTCAATTATTAATTTATGACATAAATTATTTAATAATTATATAAAGTTAGATGTATGTATTTTAGATAGAGGGG
>JBBMKE010414174.1:0-11382 GCA_037834125.1 Lippia alba | reverse complement strand
CGTGCGTGTGTAGCCCCTCGCTCAGTCCTTGGACTGACCCCTCCCCCTTTTTGTTTTTAGTTTGCAGGTTTAGCTTCGGAGTTCGTGCGAGGCGGTTTGAGTCAGTCTTTCAAGTTAGTTTTGAGTCGAGTCTGTATTTTAATTCATGAATTCGCATTCGCATTTAGAATTTGTATAAGTTTATATGTTTTGATCGCACGTGTGTATAAGTATGCATTTAGTTGTGGTCTGTGTGCCACGTAGGATTTAAATTGCCCTTGTCGAGTTTGTTTGCGTATAAAAGAGGCCTGTGAGCCCAAATTTGCATGTGACTCGCATGTTTAAATTATGTCGGCCCATGGCCATTGCTTGTGGATATGTTTGTATGCCGATCCTGATGCATGTATTTGTTTATTGTAATTTTGTTGCGCACTCTGAGCATGGTTTAAAAAATTTTCAGCCAGGGTCTACATTCCGCCTAGCTTAGGTTGGTTTGTTTTTGTTTCTCACCCATTCGCTGTGGCTTGGTATGCGTACGGACTTCCTATTTCGTTACACGTGTCTGCCATAGTGCAGGGGTTATGGTGCCTCTCGTTAGGGTGCTACAAAAACACATTCATATATAAAATGTCTCATGTATGGCAAGTTGTCACAAAAATTGAAATAAGTTTTCTTCAAAATCACATCCAAACCTGAGAGAAGAAGAAAACTGTTTTTCTGACCTAAAAGGCTCTCATGTCTTTTCGTGATTTTCAGCCCTTTTCTATAAATGGGGGATTTCCAATCCTTAATTCTAAGAAGGAAAGTATTCTTTTTTTTCTATTTCTTTCTCGTCAAGTAAGATAGTTTTCTTTTCATAAAAGAACTCTTATTTAACTATTCTTATAATAACTAAATATTTATTCTAATCATATTAGAATATCAAATAGAAGATATTTAATATTTATTTATTCTAATCAAATTAGAATAACCAAATAATTGAATACTTAAGATTAATTCTCTAATTAATTTCATTATGGGCTTTAGAACTAATTCTCCAATTAATTCTAATAGGTTACAATTAATTTTCTAATTAATTTTCTTTAGAGCTATATAATTAATTCTCCAATTAATTACATTATGGCTTTATAATTAATTCTTCAATTAATTATATTTGGACTTAATAATTAATTCGACAATTAATTAACACATGGCTCAATTCCATAATTGAAGCCATGCGTCCAAACGATGCTCTCAATCCACACGTGTACTTGACACGTTGGTCTCGTTTCGATCAGTTATTTGATATTTCTAACAATACTCTTTGAACCTGGTATTTGTGTATGACCCTCTAGTTTCAATTTCAGTTAGCAGTGAGCCTAATTATTTAATACCCTTTATTAATTAATTACGTTACAGATCACACGACTATAGTCTAGCAACAAGTGTGTGACCCCTACCCGAAATGTGAATGTATATTCGAAAGGACCTTTTAGTTAATGACATCATGTGAGATATGATTGTCCTACCATCCTATCTCTCGATGAAGATCTAGGACATGGGAATATAGAGAGCCTTAATAATCTTAATCTTAAAATAAAGTTCTTTTCAACATTCCATTTGATCTCAATCCGAGGAAACCCCATTTTCTTGATGTCTTTATCTATCCACCTTGCATAAGGGTTTTAGGATGGAATATTAATCACTTGTGTAATAAGAGATCATCTTGCCTACAACAAGTGTTGGTCCGTTATTGATTCCAACAATTCTCATATGACACTCGTGCAATCCCAACATAGGTCGTAGTTCAAGTGTTTATATGGAGACACCCTTTTGAGACTTTATCAAATATTACAGAGTTAGCTCATATGAGACAATGAGGAATCTCAAGTCTAAGGATTAATTCCTCACGTCATTGACATGTGAGATATTTCATAATCTGGAAGTTTCTGAAAACTTCCTTTCCTATTAGAAATATTCTCACGCGGGGCACTCTCAGTGATGAAGTTCTTGGAACTATCACCCTTATGTATTATGTGTTGGAGAATCCCTGGTTATTGGGGAGAAGATTTTCCCTAATTGTAGTTTCCTTGTATAGGGCTGTAATTTAGGCATGTAATTAGGAATACACTTTTTTAATATGTATTCTTTGGCTCTCTGTAAACAACACAATACACAAAATGAATACAGTGGAACTTTTTTCCTCCCAAATTACTCTATTTAACATGGTATCAAAGGGGGTTTCAATTCAATAATGAATTGAATACCTTGGTTCATCATCTACCTATGGAATCACCCACAAAAACCAGTCAATTATTGGCCGAGTTTCTCGCCCAGATGGTGGAACTTCTCATGCACAAACAACCCGAACAAACCACCCAAACCACTATCAACATCAAACTCACCGATAACAACTACGCAGTATGGTCAAGAACCGTCGAATTGGTGTTACTTGGCCGAGGAAGAATGAGATATATCACCGAAAAAATTGTATCCCATAATCCCGAAGATGATAGGTATGAGGCTTGGGAACAGACGGACGGATCCGTTCGCAGCCTCATACTTAACTCCATGGAACCCGAAATCGCCACACAATTCATTCTCTGCCCAAACGCAAAGGACTTGTGGGATGAAATCAAAGCAACTTACCATGACGGAGAAGACAAACTCAAGCTGTATGAACTCAAGCAACAAGCTTACCAAACCAACCAATCTGACATGTCCGTGGATCAGTACTACCGGATAATCCAAGGGATTTAGAGGGAGATTGACTTTCGGAAACCCCAGTCCATGAAATGCACTTAGGACCGAAAAATCTACAACGCCGAGAAACAAGAGGATCGAGTATTTGCGTTCTTATGGGGTCTAAACGAGAAATTTGACCCTATTAAGCGTGATTTACTCAAATCACAGAGTCCACCTACCTTGGAGGAAGCATACAACGTCGTACGGTGCGAGGACCACCGTCTCTCAGCAATGAACCACCATAGCCGGAGTGGAGTACGGATGGTGGCAAGGATGCGGTTAGAATTGTGCTCATCATCCCGCGATGGCAGAGGGAAAAAGGCAGCGACCGCCGGTGCTGGAACTAACCAAAAATGCTCGGTGTGTGGAGGCAATAAATACACTAAGGAGACATGCTTTGAGGTAGTGGGATATCCGGACTGGTGGGCAGAGTACCAAGCGAAGAAAAAGGCTGCAGCTTCTGCCGGGGCAGCTCAATCCGACCATCTGCCGGCAAGGAAAACCTGATTCAAGGGAACATCAAGAGTAATGGAGCTCACGGTGGCGAACAGGGGAGAGTAACAACCATCTTTGGAACCAGGGCTGCCGGCGGCGCCACTAACCGGTCGAAAATTGATGGCGGCAGCATCGTCGCCAGCAACGAAAGACAGAATGGAAACGACGCTAGTGCCGGTAAGAATAGAGGAATTCCATCTCAGAACGATGCTGGTAAGACTAAAGAATTCCCAACCCTAAATTCTAATTTTGGGCTTTCTCATTGTGGGCCTAGTAATAAAATTGAATTTAATGGGAATATGGCAATTAGCCCAAGTGGGCCTGAATCTCTTAATCATAGACAAAATCGCCCAAATAGGCCTGATTATATTGTACAGGGACAAACTTTTCTGTAGGGTGGTCACCTAAATCTTAAAACTGAGTGGCTAATTGATAGTGGAGCCACAGATCATATGACTAATGAGGTGGGTGATATCCGGGGTTCTACCACCCCTCGGAAAGATTCAGTGATAAATGCAAATGGCCTCTCTTACTCGGTCATTGAGGCAGGGAACATCTCTCTATCTGGAAAATTGAACCTATCTCATTGTCTTGTAGTGCCCTCTCTCACTACTAAGTTACTATCTATTAGTCAGCTCACAAAGGAACTCAACTGTACCGTATTAATGTTTTCCTCTTTTTGCCTCTTACAGGATATTCGTACGGGGGAGATAATTGAGCGTGGTACTGAGAGAGATGGATTATACTACATCAGAGATCTTTAACAGAGAGGGTCAAGCTTTCTGGCTCACGGGAGTAGTGACAGACAACTGTGGCTATGGCATCGAAGATTGGGGCACCCTTCCTTTCAGTATTTGAAACAGTTATTTTTGAAATTAGTTTCAGGGGCAAGTTCTTTACATTGCGATACCTGTGTACTTGTCAAAAGTCATCGAACTACTTATCCAAGTTCACGAAATAAAACAAAGTTGCCTTTTGAATTAATACACTATGATGTTTGGGGACCGGTCCCAAATCATATTAATTCCAGATTTCGGTGGTTTATCCTATTTGTCGATGACTGTACAAGATTCACTTGGGTATATTTTTTGAAACAGAAATCCGATGTCCCACAAACAATTAAAAGCTTCTTTAAAATGATCCAAACTCAGTTCTCTGTCATGATCAAGGTTCTCCGGACTGACAACGGGGGAGAGTTCATCAACCAAACACTCCAAAGCTTCTTCTCTCAGAATGGGACCATCCATGAGACTACTTGCCCTCACACTCCTCAACAGAATGGTGTGGCTGAATGAAAGAACATGTATATTCTTGAAAGTGCTCGGGCATTTTTATTTGAGGCCCGTGTACCCAATTCATATTGGACCGAAGCCGTCTCAACAACAGTATATGTGATGAATCGGCTACCCACACAAGCATTACAATATGAGACTCGCTTGGACACCCTCAGAAAGTTTCACTCCATCCCATCGATCCTCCTACTCATCCCTCGGGTATTTGGATACGTGGCCTTCGTACACACACCAAAGCAACACATGACTAAGCTTGATCCATGTGCATCAAGTGTGTTTTTCTCGGATTTAACCCCACTCAGAAGGGCTACCACTGCTATGATCCGATGGAAAAACGTCATTACATTACCATGGACGTAGATTTTCTGGAGACAGAATATTACTTTAGGGCACCCACCAATACACCCCCTCAGGGGGAGCATGATACAAATGAGGGAATGAATTGGATGTGCGACTGGTTGGAACCTTTACAAGAGTACACCCCACCATCGGTACTACATGATGATCCATCTCCATCTCTCTCAGCCACCCTAGAGGAACCCCCGACATCGGATATCTCTGAGGTAAGTGCTCCTGACCCTCCTGTTTCAATTCAAAGTACATATACTCTACCTCCTCGACAGAACAGGTGTATCCCACCTAACAGGTACAGCCCAGAATGAGTAAACAAGTCCAAGTATCCGGTTGTCCACCATGTAGCATCAAAATGCTCACCACAACTGCAGGGGTTCATTCACGCAGTCTATGCTCATGAAATTCTCCCAACCACCAGGGAAGCATAGGAAAACCCCCTGTGGAGGCAAGTAATGAAGAAGGAAATCACTGCTTTGACAACAAACCAAACATGTGAGATATGCTCACTCCCAGCAGGAAAACACTCAGTTGGATGCAAATGGGTTTACAGTATAAAATATAAATGGATGGGACAGTCGAACGATACAAAGCCAAACTAGTGGCCAAAGGATACTCCCAGGCCTATGGGATCGATTACACGGAGACCTGTTCTCCAGTAGCGAAGCTGGACATGGTCCGTATACTCTTGTCTATTGCTGCAAATCATGACTGGCCGCTATACCAGTTTGACGTCAAGAATGTATTCCTATATGGTTACCTGGAGGAGGAAGTATACATGGACCTGCCACCCGGGTTTGAAGGTCACCAGAACAAACCTATGGTATGCCGGTTGAAACGATCGCTTTATGGACTCAAGCAGTCACCCGGGTTTGGGAAATTTACCCAGGCTATGAAGAAATATGGATACAACCAGAGCAATTCAGACCACTCTCTATTTATAAAGAGGGAGGGTCACGTCACTCTTCTGGTACTTTATATCGACGATATGGTGATAACTGGGAACAACACTAAGGAGATAACCAATCTCCAAGAGAACTTGTCACGGGAATTTGAAATGAAGGACTTAGGTGGACTGAGGTATTTCTTTGGCATTGAAGTGATGATGTCGAAAGAGGGCATCTTTATCTCGCAGAGGAAATATATACTCGACCTTCTGGCAGTGGTGGGACTTCTTGATTGCAAACCAGCCGAGACTCCGATGATCCAGAATCATCAGTTGGGAATCTTCCCGAATTAAATTCCGACTGACAAAGAAAGGTACCAAAAGTTGGAGGGAAAACTAATCTACATGGCTCATACTAGACCCGACATTACTTATGCAGTTGGAATCGTAAGGCAATTCACGCATAATCCGAGCAAGGAACATATGGAGGCAGTCTCAAGGATTCTGAGATACCTAAAATCCTCTTCAGGAAAAGGACTTATATTTTCCAAGAATAAGCACACCCGAATCAAAGCATACACCGATGCTGACTGGGCTGGGAGCATCACAGATAGGAGATCCACTTCAGGGTATTTCACCTTTGTAAGAGGAAATTTGGTTACTTGGTGAAGCAAAAAATAGAAGGTCGTGGCACTCTATAGTGCCGAAGCTGAATTCAGGGGAATAGCTGGAGGAGTTACAGAAGTCCTATGGATTCGAAAGCTCCTAACAGAGATAGGCTTTCCTTCGGAAGGAAGGGTTGATTTGTACTGCGATAACAAGGCAGCTATAAGCATTTCTCACAACCCAGTACAACATGACCGTACTTAACACGTGGAGATAGATCGCCATTTCATCAAAGAAAAGATCGAATCAATGATGGTTAGCCTCCCGTTTGTGAAATCGGAGGACCAACTTGCAGACATTTTAACCAAGGCAGTGAGCAGTCAGAACTTCCATAATGCTTTAGCCAAGTTGAACATGTTCAATCCCCTATGATCCAACTTGAGGGGAAGTGTTGGAGAGTCCCGGGTTATTGGGGAGAAGATTTTCCCTAATTGTAGTTTTCTTGTATAGGGCTGTAATCTAGGCATGTAATTAGGAATACACTCTTTTAATATGTATTCTTTGGCTCTCTGTAAACAACACAATACACAGAATGAATATAATGGAACTTTTTTCCTCCCAAATTACTCTCTTTAACATTATGAACGCATCAACGTATGCACTTATCACCCCCATGAAACTGGGTGATCCTTCTTAAGGACATAATCACATGAGCAAGTCTCAACAGAGGCAAAGTCGACACTCCCACTGTTTGTCGGCCTCATTGACTTGGAGAGGTTTCTAATCCTCGCCTATGGAGTTAAGAACTTGTTTCATGTGTCCTTCCCTTAAGGACAAAGTTCTTAACGGCCTCATCGGATTAGGGGAGTTCTAGACATGCGCACGTAATGGAAACAAACAAACACGTAATGGCACATAAGAAGTGTTCGCCTATGATTACAATCATTCGTATATTATTCAAAGATTGTGTGTGATATAGGGAAAGTCCCAAATCATACAAGCTTTCTAGGGCACTATTCCCAACAAAAAGGAGGCCAGGTTTGAGTGGGATGAAGTGTGTGAAGCCAGTTTTCACCTGTTAAAGGATAAATTGACAACGGCACCAGTGTTAGCACTTCCCGAGAGTACAAAAGGTTATACGGTTTATACGGATACTTCAAAGGAAGGTTTGGAATGTGTATTAATACAACATGGGAAAGTAATTGCTTATGCCTCCAGGAAGCTGAAGGACCATGAACGAATTATCCCACACATGATCTCGAATTAGCCGCAGTGGTCTTTGCTTTGGGTAAATGGAGACACTACTTGTATGGAATTTCATTCGAGATCATTACCGACCACAAGGGCCTACAATACTTATTCTCTCAGAAAGATTTAAACAAGAGGCAAAGGAGTTGGCTAGAATTCCTTGAAGATTATAATTGTGCAATGAAATACCATCCCGGTAAAGCCAACGTGGTCGCAGATGCGCTGAGTAAGAAGGCTAGCATGTCGAGTGTGAAAGTAGAAAAAGAGGTTGAAGACAAGTTAGAGCCTACTAAAATAAGGGCTCGTGTCTTTAATATTTCCATTCAATCGGTTCATAAGGAAAGATTGTTTGAAACTCAAAGAGTCGATCCCAAGGTTCAAAAATTGGTAGAGAAAGCTAGAGATGATCCGGAGTGTCCGTTTGGGTTTGATGATACCGGACTTTAAGACCAGGGTGGTTGTACCCGATGATTTGAAATGTCTCATTCTTGAAGAAGCTCATCGATCAACTTATTCGATACATTCGGAAGGGAATAAGATGTACAAGGATTTAAAACATTATTATTAGTGAATGGGATGAAACAGGATGTGATCAACTTTGTGAAACATTGCATGACTTGTCATATTGTTAAGGCAGAACTTCAAAAGCCATCCGGGCTACTTCGACCGTCGTCTATTCCAGAGTCGAAGTGGGAACAAGTATCGATGGATTTCGTTTTGGGTTTACCAAGTGTGAAGGGTGGCTATGATGGAATTTAGGTTATTATGGATCATATGACCAAGTCGGCTCACTTTCTGGCTATAAAGATGTCCGATAATATCAATAAGCTAGCCAAGATTTATTGTGATGAGATCGTCAGGCTTCATGGAGTACCTATGAGTATAGTGTCTGATCAGGATCCGAGATTTACCTCAAGACTTTGGCAGGAACTTCAAGAGAATTTGGGGTCGAAATTATAATTTAGCATTGGTTTTCACCCTCAAACAGATGGTCAGTCAAAGTGGTTAATCCGGTATTTGGAAGATATGTTGAGAGCTTGCGCTTTGGATTTTCAGAATTCGTGGAATTATCAGTTGCGAGTTCGCTTATAATAATAGCTACCATGCTTCGATAAAAATGGCACTTTATGAAGCTCTCTACGGATGGAAGTGTAGATCTCCGTTGTTCTTCGACTTGGAAGAGTGGAATTGGACCAAACAGGAATGTGTGAAAAGAGGGGAAAAGAAAGAAAAACCTTCCAAGGCTGTACAAGATGCGATTGAGAAGGTCCAAATAATCAGACAACGGATGAAAACGACACAAAATTGATAGAAAAAGTATGCTGATCGTCGTAGAAAAGACCTTGAATTTGAAGTTGGGGATAGAGTCTTTCTAAAGGCTTCTCCGCGAAAACGGTTTACAAGGATTGGTAAAGGAAAAAAGTTGAATCCACGATATTTAGGGCCGTTTGAGATCTTATCCTACCTTATGACTTTTATCTTTTTTTTATGAATTGAATTATGAACCCTAAGTGTCTATCTGATCCTACCTTTATGACTTTTATCCCTTGTTTATGAATTGAATTATGTGATATGAAAGTTATTGGAGAGTTTTAGCTCGAAATGGAATGATATGTGCATAATATGACTTCGAATGACCGTGAATGACCGAAATTGTACATTGTTGCATCTTTATGACCTTGTTTGATCTCATAAGCATCTCATATCATGTTCATGACGTTTTCGTGCATCGTATATGGTCCTCATGAGTTTCATTTTACTTATTTTGCATAGATACAGGTCCGGTTGGAGGCTAGGGCGATCCTTAATGTAGCGCCTCCCCTAACACTACAACCCCCGCACCGCAATACTTCCCAAGTAAAGTATGGATCCTTCACTCGAGAAATACTACGCCGAACGGACAGGACAGTACTTGAAATAAAGTGCGTGCAGAGGAAGTTAGGAAAGTTTAAAGCTTTGCAACAACAAAGGAGCTAACAACAAGTGTTATTATTATTACTGAAAGTATTTGACATGAAAAGGGGAGTGTAACCTGACAGGATATAAAATGTGAGAATAACTAACTTAGGATATAGAACATGATCAGAACTAAGTAACCTTAGAATTAGCTCTGACCTACTAGACATGTCTCCTTAGTGCTTCAACATACCTCTAACTGTAGTCCCCTTGAATTCTTGAAACCATGCGTTTTAAAATGGTCGAGGAATTAGTCACAGTGACTAAGTGAAGGGGTATGGTAGTTTATAGATGTACGTATTGATATATGAACGGTTCATAATAATTATTAAAGTAGGAATAGGGTAATGTGGAACATTTATAGAAATATGTACCGTTTGTAATAGTAAACATTAATGCCCGCAAGCTAGGCCTCTTCACCCGAGTTCCTTAAAATATTTGGTAAAATAGTACCGAGTTGATTAAGGCTCCGATACTTTAATAAAACTAATATGATAATATCTCCTTACTCCAGTGCCGTTGGGGAGCTACCCCTAGTGGCAATAACATGAATTTGGGAGCTCATACCACTCCCTTTTAACTTGGCGTGGAGTAACTAACCTCCAATTAAACCACTTCCAAGAGTGTAAGTGGCGGTCCGCACACCAACAACCCTCGGCCCGATACCTTCCGAGTCATTGGTTGATACGACTATAGTCGGGGCCCATAATAATGATCATGATGAAATAATTTGCTTGCTTGGTCGGGAATCAGTTCTTAGTAATAACAAGACTAGAGTATATAATGTCCAAATAAGATCCTGATATCGACATAAAAGTATTTTCCTCCTAAAGAGGGATATTGTAATATGATATACGTATATAGAATAATGAGTCATAAATACTAGGTAGGCTTTGAAAATAATTTTATATAAATACATATGTATAGGCATGATTCCAGTTGAAAATGTTTTAACCCTCACCTATACCGGTAGTCAGAAATAGGCACGTGGATTCGACTGTTCGATCCTAATTCGCCTGAAAGTAATAACTACTATAGGCTTAGGACTAGGATCTTATTATTCTAATCACATAATCACATAGGGTATATAATGTTCTCATATAAAAGAATAATATGTTAGAAAACTCGGTAAATCCCTAATTTACTCGGTAATTCCTAATTTAACCGTTTAAAAGAAATTAATTAAGTAGGGATTATGAGATCTTAACCAATTAAATATTTATTAATCGTATTATGATCCTATTATTGGAAGTAATAGCTAACATTGACTTAGAACTAAGTTCTTAATCAAGGAATCATACATTAAAGAATTATCGGTAAACCTTAATTTAATTATTTGAAGGGAATTTAATTAAGGTACTATGGTTTATGAGGTCTTTAGCTAATCAAATATTTATTAATCATATTATGATCTTAATTATGAATTTTGAAACAATTTCTAGGATTTAATTTGGCAATGTAGGTCATAATTTGAAAATAGTTCACAATTTACCGATTTTGGAAAATCCGGGTAAAAATCCTTCTTTAAAAATTCCGAAACTATTTTTATAATTATTTATTTATTATTTTCGAAATTATCAGCTTTTAGGTTGACCAAAAAGTCAAAATTACTATTAAAAACATTTACTATTTAAATTCTTAAGAATTAAACACTTTATAACACAAAATTAATCTCACACTCACACACACACACACACACACTATACCATACGTGCACATTAGAGCTCAAGAACATCAATAACATGTTCTTAGACTTATGAATATGTTCATACTAGTTCATGATCATATTCATTAAGTTATAGGTTCATAACATGTGATTAAGGTATAATATAGCACTTTATGTAA
>JBBMKE010414156.1:0-11383 GCA_037834125.1 Lippia alba | reverse complement strand
AGTTTCTAACATTACGAATTTGGATTCACAATTGCGAGCCCCGGTCCTTTTGTTGGAATTTTTTTTTAAATTCTGCTGCGTTTCTGATTCTGTTTTCCAACAAGGATGTGGGATCGGTCTCCTATGATGCACCGGGGCTTCCCCGTTGTAGTAGGGGTCATCACCCTCAATCTCCAGGATAAGCTATCTATTATCCACGGGCTTGGGTCGTTTAAGTGGGCCCTGTAATCTAACAAGCAGCCGATTCCTTAGGTTGTTCCTCTCGATAGGGAAACCCCTTTTGGCTCTTTTGGCGGATCGGGGTCCACTCTCGTCCCGAGACAGTAAAAAATGTGAACCGTCTTAGGGTCGACCGCCTTTCTCCTCCCTCCCCTCCTCGGGGAACAGGCTCTATATTCGTTGGTCATTCCAGCGACGTGGATCGTCCCTCGATCCGTGGGCTTCTTTCATAGTTGATTGTCGACGACTTGGTCTTCTTCGGCCAGCCTTTTCCCAAGATCTTGTTGTTGGGTTGATTCTGCCACTTCTTCTCGTGCCATTGAGCCTCCAGGCGCCACCCCTTGCTAATAAGAATAACCAGGTGGATGTGGTGGGGTCGGATAGCAAGACGCGTGATAATAACTTGGCGATGGTGGTGGATACTCCCAAGGGTTCGACTAGACATATCCGTACGGTGCAGTGGGATCGTATGAAGTAGTAGGTTGCACGGGGGCAATCAATGGGATGTTTGTCGTCGGTCGAGGCCTCGAGGGAAAAGAAGATGTTCTTCTCTCGGCTGCTGTGGCCACAACCTCTTCTTGGCATCGAGTTAAGTAGTCCTCAAGCTCTGGCTCAGAATACACCGTTTGGGGATAAGCCCCCACTGGGTTATCTCTTGTCGAGGCTCCGAAGGTGCTTGTTCCTGCGCAGTTGCCACCGTGTTAGTAAGCTCTTGGCCATCAGGGCCAAACATCTGTCTGCTTCTGATTCTCATGCTCGGATGTCAAATAGCTTTTGTTCAAAACTTGTCCACATACGGCGCCAAAATGATTGTGCTAGAAATTGGTTTAGCTTAGATGTCGATCTCGGGAGCCCGAATCACTTATAATTTATAAGGTTGGAGAGTCTCAAGTTCGACCTGAAGACAATAATCAAACGTGAACTCAGAGCTAACTGGGGGGATGGGAGTTTGGTCCCACTTTGACAATCCGACGCTCAAGTCAGGTACTTGCTCGAAAAAAAAGTTATAAGTATTTCAGGTTAAAAGAACAATGATTGTGCTTACCAATGTCATAAATATGGGTTGTATTTATAGGCTCTTGGGGGTGTGGGACACTTTTTCACGCACTAGAGGTGCATTTAATGCTCCAGCTATGGGCTGGAGAACAGTACATCTTGTACAACAGTCCTTTTGTTAGGCCTTATCCCTTAGGTGCTTTAGCTGATGCTGACTCCCCTTAAGGATCCTATGAGTGCGCGTGAAGGGCACTAGTTCGATATGCTATAGGGATCGATTGGATAGGAGGTCGACCAGGCCGAACACAAGGGTTCTAGTTGGAGTGCTTTTACTGGGTCGATATGCTTCTCGAGGGTAGCTAATCGATCTCTCGGGTCGATACCCTAAAAGGGAATTTGAGTCCCCAGAGTCATGGTGATGTGGCATTTTGAGATGTCTGGGTGTGCTAACGTGTCGCTGATGACTTGGCTTGCCTCATGACACGTGTTGGATTCGAATGGATCCCGTTCAGGCTCGATTACAAATTACATAAACAAAAAATATTTACGAAAAAATTGTTAATTTAAAAAAAATTGTTATCTGCGCACTAAGAATTAAAATTTTAAATGCTAAACCTAAAATAAATAAGCAAATAATATTTTAAAAATAAATTAAAATCAATGAAAAATCTCAAAAATTTAAAATTACTAAAGTTAAATTATATTATTCGACATGATTGAAGAAGTTATATAATATTAAATAAATAAGTTAAAAAAATATATGAACAATTAAAATATGAATTGTGCGCAAAAGAGATAGTAGAAAAACACTAAACAATGGCTTTATGAGTAAAAAGCGAAAAGGTTCAACATACTCCATCAACCTAATTTGTAGATCTGATGGGAATGTTTGAGTCTTTACTTGATTTCGATCAGTCTCTTGTATTTATATACAAATCTGTAGCACTTTATATGAAAAAAATAGATATTATGTAGCATTTAATATGGAAAAAATAGATATGAGCACAAAAATTAAAAGAAAGAAACAAAAATTGAACATTTTATGTACGTACCACAATTTTACATTTTGAAAATATCTTGTAGGAAAGATGATTTGAGAGGAAAAACTAATACATATTAAAAAAGATTTGAGTTAAATGAAAAATTAAATGAATTATTAATTGAAAAAATCAAAGAGCATATTAGATAATGGAGTTATACAAATAATTTAGAAAAAATATTTTATATTTAAAAAAACCTATTTATCTATTTAAAAAATCTAAATTTTAAGGATTATAATTAAACTTACTAACATAAATCTATAAATCTTGTGTCGTTGCATGAAACGTTAAGAAAAAAATATAATCATGAAAAACACATATATATATATATATATATATATATATATATATATATATATATATTATGATGCACAGACACAAATACGATCACATACGGCGATACAATAATTTTTTTTAAATTTAGGACATGATTCGACCCAACACGACTATATTATATATAATAAATAAAAAAATAATATATATATATATATATATGTTAATTTATATAAAATAAAATATTCATAAAATATTCCATATTAAAAATTTAAATAACATACACCATTTTCCGATTCAACATTTTAAATCATTACAAATAATACTAATACATTTTTATATAATGATATTATAAAAAAATTGAATTTAAGTTAATATTATACATCTTTTAATATATTTATATAATTCTTTTTTCTTATAAAATTATATCTTCAAACTTTTAAGAAAAATAGATTAAAAATTAATTTTTTATTAAATTTTTCATGACGAAGTGTCTGGGCCATTTCAATTTCGTACCGTATTTGAGTCGTATCAGACACGTGTACTCGACGTGTGAAAATTTTTTATTTTTATTTTTGGACACATTTTATTGTATCAGACACGTGTCGGAGACATATCAAAGCCGTCTCCGTGTTCGACAGTAAAATTTGGACACGAACACATACAATTAAAAAACAAAAATATTCTATTGCCGCAAAAAACTAAAAATAAAAAATCTAGAAATAGTCATTAATAATTATGTAATCATCTCAAATTAAAGTACAGTGTCAACTATATATACAAGCAATCTATAATCCCTATTCCCAAGTGACCCCAGTTTCGAACCGGAGAACAATCAATGGATAGAGCGCAAATTCCAGAAGTGGTGTTGAACTCCGGCCACAAGATGCCTGCCATAGGCCTGGGAACGGGAGCTTCACCACCACCACTACCGGAGCAGTTGATACCACACCTTATCGACGCCATCTCAGCCGGGTACCGCCACTTGGACACGGCGGCGCTGTACAGAACGGAGGAAAGCGTTGGCCGTGCCGTGGCGGAGGCAGTAGTGCGCGGCCTTGTTAAGAGGCGCGATGAACTTTTCATCACTTCCAAGTTGTGGTGCACCGACGCGCATTCTGATCTTGTCCTGCCAGCACTCAAGGAAACACTCAGGTAACAATTAATATGGACTCTAATTACTCGTTTTGAGTTTTTGAAGTTTTATGTAATTGATTTTCTGTGTTTAATTGGGATTATTGGGAGAAAAGTATGAATTCTGTGACGAAAAGTGTGGCATGAAGTTTAAGAGAGATGAAAGGTGAATTCTTCGTCGAAAAATATGTATTTAATACATTTTTTTGGAGAAACCAAAGATAATTTAAATTATAATAATCGTTAATATAAGATAAATTCGCAATTGTTGTATTTTCACCTAACTCTTCAATTGGACATTAAATTTTTATTTTATAATATGAATATAATATAATGCAGTATGTATGTCTTATTATATTTATAATTTTTTACTACTCTCAAAACATGAAAAAAATTCACATAATGTAGTTTTAAAATATTTTAATGTCTAATGTCTTATTATGTTGTATAAATTTTTAGGAAGTAAAATAAAAATTTTCAAATTGGAGGAAATTTATTTTGGGAACTAAAATAAAAATTTTCAAATTGGGGGAAATTTTTTAGTGCCGCATATAATTATGGCAAAGAAAACAAAAAGAAAACTTTAGCTTTGCCCGTAGAGTTTAGAGTGGTTATCCTCTCCAAGTCTTCACTTTTTCTTTTTAGATTTTTGACTCTTTTGGCGCAGCAATGACAAATTTGCTGAAATAAATGTTAAATAAAGTTTTTGAAATATGCTAACCAGATAATGGATTATGCGATTCCTAGCTCTGGAACAACTGAACAAGATTTAAACATAAACCATCAATTGCAGTTTAAGGTTTCTATGCTTCTATTTCCTGAAATGTAAATCTTTCTAGAAACAGCAACAATAATGTTGTCATCCTATGATTATAAAGTCGCCAAAGTAATGGTCAACATTTACTTTCAATCCAATAGTATAAAACCAGCTATACAAATTTACCTCAAGTAAACCATTAATTGGAAAGAGGGAAACTGTTTTAACTTTTAAGTGGCCATTTGTTAATTCAATTATCTGCTTTTGATTTTCATGAACACAAGATGGCAAGAAGGATGGTAATTAATTAGGAACTTTTTGCTCTTCATCTTTCTTACAGGAAGTTGGGGTTGCAGTATGTAGATCTGTATCTTATTCATTGGCCAATAAGGCTAAAGAAAGACTCTAATCCAGTGGAGATAATGAATTTTGATATAAAAGGAACTTGGGAAGCCATGGAAGAGTGCGGTAGACTGGGGCTGGCCAAGTCCATTGGTGTCAGCAACTTTAGCTGTGCGAAACTCGCAAAACTTCTCGAGAATGCCACCATACCACCTGCAGTTAATCAGGTAATATCTCTCTCTCTCTTGCGTGCATGCGTGTCCATGTTCTGAATCTCATTAAATGGTTTCCGTTCCGTTACTAAAATATTCATGCCCTCGCTCCCCCATTCTATCCTGAAAATATTAAGTTCGGTACTCTCATCACAAAATATAATCCTGAATACAAGAACATATGTATGATGAGGAAAGAGGAAAATCGATGTTGAAGTTGAACAATCTCGTAGATTTTGCTGTGGAGTGCTTGTGAAAATCTTAAAGTTCCCCAATGTTATACAAATGAAGAATGCTTGTGATCGTAACCCATAATTAACCTGCTCTAGGCAAAGGTTGCTTATGCTTCAAACCATACAGTCATATGACGATACTTTTATCCTCAACCTGGTGAAATTTTTTGGTGTACAACTTTCGGCCCTTCTGATGGTGTTAAGCAAACTAACAAATTGGAATCCTTCTAGTGACGATATCAGCCATCACAAGCAATCTTCACCCTGAAAACATGAAGATGGCTCTCTCCCTCTCTTTCTCTCCGGATTTTGTTTTATTTTTCATAATTTGTAGAACGTTCCGTTCCTACATCATAGAGGTTATGTATTGCTGGTGATTTTAGAGACGGGTTCAGTCAAAAAAATAAGAAAAGGAAAGATCATTACTGATTGCTAGGTAATTGGTTGTTGCTAATTCATATAGTATGTTGTTGATATAATGCTATTAGTAACGATTCACTTGAACCAAAACGAAATGAATAACGATGTAGCGGTAATTGTCCAGGTTGAAATGAATGTTGGTTGGCAGCAACAGAAACTTGTGCAATTTTGCAGAGAAAAAAGAATCCATGTTAGTGCATGGTCTCCACTTGGAGCATATGGGTCTTCCTGGGGCACTCATGCAGTCATGGATAGTCCAATTCTTAAAGATATTGCAGCAGCCAAAGACAAGACCATTGCTCAGGTACATTAACACACTACTTGCTTGCATGTATTATTCAAAATTAGGGCGATTTAAACCAGCTGCCCTGAGGTTTGGTGTGCGACGCGTGCATTTATTTATGAAAAAAATCTCCAGTTATTGAAAATTACAATACAATCGCTGATGTTTCATTTCCATTGTAAAAACTTCCCAATGAAAATCGCAAAGCTACCAAAACCTCCCTACATGAGTAATGGTTTTGCACCAAAATGAATTCTCGAGGGCCGTATTATTATTTTTGGTACCTGAGGGCTTTTGCTCCCTTAAATGCCTAGCTTAAGTGTATCACCGTACAAATTGATAAAAACTATCACAATGTCATCCCCGACATAGGCTTACTCTTGATATGAAAATTACGCATTCCTCCTCCCTTGTGTCAATGTATGCATACATGTACATCTCTCTGTCCTCTCTAACTATGCTAATTACAATATCCTCCCTGATTTGAAATTACGCACGGCTTCCTTGTATGTATGCATTTGTATGTTCATTTTTTTGTTTAGATAGATTTACATTGTCAACATTGACATGTGAGGACCAACATTGTGGGAATAGGGTCTGAATTTGAATTTTCTAAACTCGGGTAAATCTTTTCAACTCTTAAAATGTAGGTTGCATTGAGATGGATACATGAGCAAGGTGCAACTCCAATTGTGAGGAGCTTCAATAAGGAGAGGATGACGCAAAACCTTCGAATTTTTTATTGGGAACTCAGCGACGAAGACCGTGACAAAATACAAACCTTTCCGCAGCAGAGAGCCTGCACCGGAAAGGACTTTGTTCGTCCAGACGGTCAATATAAATCACTAGAAGAACTCTGGGATGGGGAAATATGAGTTTTGCACTTTTTTGTATCACAAACTTAATAGGGAAAACCAAATTCCATTTTACGATTGTGCTGGCCATTAAGTTTAAAATTTCGATCATCAACAAAATGCATAGTTGTGACCATGTCTAAATAGATATGTTAGGGCAGCAGTAAAATTACTTCTGAACCTGACTATTTTCTTTTTATGAAATGCAAGTTACAGAATTTTAGAATAAATGGGACTTACTACCTTTACTCTTCTGTTATGTATAATGTGGGATTAGCTCATAGTTTTGAATACGAAAATTTGCTGCTCTAAAATTACTATTTTTATTAAAAAAAAAATTTAATATACGCATCCCTAAATGAGATTTCAACTTGCATTATTGCCCTAAAGAACGAATGCATTAACAATTTGCATCAATCTCTATTGGCATAAAATTACTACCTCTTACTTTTCTGGTATACGACGATTTTATATTATTTTGCCAAAATAATTCAAGGAAGTAATCACATTCCATCTGGTAAAGAACTAGAAATAGAGAATATACCTTTTCCTTGATAGACCTCTGCTTTATGCACAAGGTCAGATTGTCGGGTAAGAAAATCGGATGTTATAAATTTCTTAAATAGTGATCCTTGAGTTTTTATACCACATTGCAAAAAATAGGGAGCAAATAAACATTTTGTCTCTCATTTGGAGAGCAAAAGAATTTTTTTTTTTGAAAATTAAGAATAAATATTTTTTTTTTCAACTCATGGGTACTACTAAAAAAAATTCATGATAGAATAAGAATACATTTTTGTAATTTTCCCTTTAACTACACTTCGTTTGCCCGCCCAGTAATTGCATGCTACAAGAAAAACTTCCCTAGCAATGCAAGTGAAATTATTTAAGATCTGTCCTTTCCGATTTATTTTCCAACATATACCACTAAAATATTAAGAACTGAACAACTATCAAAGTTGTTCTCATATTTCACCTCATTCATCTGATATCTGCACAACACTTTTTCCGATATTATCACCACAAAAGAGCCCTATGAAAGCGCTAGGCACGCTCTCCACACCATGCGAGACATTACAAAGTGCCTGCATTTTCCCAGCACGAAGATGTTCCGCCGTGTTTGAGATGAATTCAGCATAGCATTTCAAGTGATCAGCTGCCAAAAACCCTTGAATTGTGATTCTTTTGTACACCACATCCAGCATCTCGAGTGCTGCCCTTCGGCCGCTGCCCGTGTATTCTGAGATGGCACCACAAACAGCTACCCGGCCAAACGTATTCATGTTGGCGATGGCTGCCTCGAGCATCTCTCCTCCCACATTGTCAAAATATATGTCAATGCCCTCGGGGAAGTACCTGTTCAGAATACATTGAACTGAGAATAGTATGTTGATAGAGATGACCATGGATATGGTTTTTGATATAAACTTGAAATCTGAAGATCATAAGAATATCTTTTACATTAAGTTAAAAACTTGCATCAAAATATATTTATAACTAGATGGATATATACACATTCAGATTCATCATATACTCTTATTATAATTCCTTAATAAGAAAGAGAAAGAGATTACCATGATCTATTTAATTGCTTATACAGGAGAACGTACCTTGGCCAAAGGAATTTATGAACTAATTTGATACTTCTACTGAAGTAAAATAATAAATAATTATATGCTGATTTTAAATAAATTATTAAAAGATTACTTAATAAATAGTTACAATTATCACTTGTTGACATAATTATCACTTGGGGTGGTAATTACTAAAACCTTTTTAGTGTTGCCTTGAGATCGCTCTCATCCTTGTAGTTGAATGCATCATCAAACCCAAGTTTTTCCTTAAGCAAATCAACCTGCATATCATGCAAAGCAAAGCCACGTAATTTGTTAAACCTCTCATTGTTATTTGGAGTCAAATTAGGATACTGTAATTAGTTTTTTCATATGAACGATAATTAGATAGAAAATGAATGAGCTACTCTATTGCAGGTTATGGCAATTTGGTGCAATTAGATAAGTTCAATAAATTTTCTTCTGATGGATAATTTTTTATCTAAAGCCTCCGAAGCAAAATTCATAATTAACTAGTATAACACTGAAATGCAACATTATTCAAATATAGTAATCACGTAGTCCACATTATAATATCAGTTCTCTAGTCCCAGATTGTGAAAAGATTGTAAAGTTTGTCCCAGAAACTAGCTAAAGTTAATAGTGTGACGATTCAACTAAAATTTGGGAAGGAAAAGGTAAATTAGGTTATGAACTTTTAATAATTTGATTGCATATTTCATTCATTGTATCAAAAAATTTGAACACTTTTCTTTGTTTATTGAATGTTATTGCTCGTTTTAAAGACGGCCGATTTAATCAGCTGATTAGTTGTCTCAAATCTAAGGAATCCAAAAGAATATCCAATATATTAGGAAAATAATTATATCTAGTATCTTATATTTAGGCCTAGTTATAACGCAAATCATAACTTTTAAAAATAACATTTTAGTCTCTAACTTTGAAAACCGTTTGTAGCCTCTAGGGACCTTGCTTTATCGTTAAATTCATAATTATCAGGGATCATCTTGTTTTTTTTTAAACTATAGAGATATTTTTATAATTTTGATTATATATTCAATATAATCTATCTATATTATAAAAGCACATAAGTTTCTTACAAAATGTTCATCGCCTAAAATACCCTTATAATAGTTCTATTAATAATTGTTAGTTATGGACAATAATGTAAATATATGTCATAAATTATTAAATTAAATACATTAAAAAATATTTATTTCAATAGAACTCTTCTTAGAAGAGAATTATATAAGATATTGATCGCCTAAAATACCCTCATAAAAAAATAAGACGTATTTTTTAATTTTATAGTTATTTTTTTTATAGTGATCAATTAAATATCTTTTTAACTTTTTATATAAATATAATCTTTTACAATTTTTACTACGTACATAAAATCAAGTATAGATGCCACCAAAAATAATAATGATAATAAAATCAAGTGTAGAAAAACTAAAATAATTTTAAATAATATCTACTAAAAAAATATAAATAACGAAAAATGCAAGATAAATAATAAAGGAGAAAAAAAAGGAATAATTAGTTACAAAAAATAATTATTTGTTTTTTTATATATATACAAACAAGTATATCAAAATTCAAAGCCACTCTAAATAATTATTGTAAGAGTCTAAGAATTATTAAAAGTAATATATATATATAAGTATTTCTAATTATAATTTTGCTAAATTTCAGCTTGTGAAAGTAATAAAGTAAAAAATAAAAATTATACGATTAAAATTAAAGCAAACAAACATAAAATAAAATACTAAATTGGGTAAAAGTATCGAATTGTCAAATGAATGAAAGAAAAGAAAAAAAGAAAATGATAAGTCTTAGTTAAGTTAAAGAATCTACAAAATTTTGTGGCGCAAAATTATAAATTAAATCAATATTAATTTCTATTAAGTTTATTACTTTACTAATAATATAAATATTTATTGAATTTATATTCAAATTTATTACCATGTTTATTTATTAAAATAAATGTGTAAGATAATATAAGGGACAATATTTTCTTTTATGTGAATATATAGTTGCATTATTTTTAATATATATATATGCATAAATTATAAATTATAAATTAAATTATATTCTAAAATAAAATTAGAAAAAGTAAAAATAATTTAATATAAATATTTATTGAATTTATATTTAAATTTATTACCATGTTTATTTATTAAAATAAATGTGTAAGATAATATAAGGGATAATATTTTCTTTTATGTGAATATATAGTTGCACTATTTTTAATATAAATATATACATAAATTAAATTATATTCTAAAATAAAATTAGAAAAAGTAAAAAAGAATTTATTCAAAAAAGTAAGAGTATAAAATATATAGAGAAAAAGAGATACCAAATATACATATAATCAAATATTTGCAAAGATTTAAGCAACTTGCAAGTAGCAAACATACGAGAGGTGGCAAGATCGACCCCCAAGCTAAAATGGTCAATTAGACAAAGTTTAAAGGCCAAAAAGCTAAAAACTGCATCAAAAAGAGGCCCAATATTAACTAGACCTCAGGTCAAGAGAGGTTAATAGGTATTATGGGACAACATACTACTGACGATCCGACTACTTTAGCGAGGACCATGTCAATTTCTGAGTCCTATGTCAGGCCATCGGAAAGAATTTAATATCAAACATACTAAATTTGGTTAAAGAAGAACGAAAAGTTAAAGCATCCCATCAGTTAGGTCGAAATTGTCGGTTAGTATCAGGTTATAAGATACACATTTAGTGGAACACCCTTAGTGTATGATTTGTGTGTGCTTTAGGCTGTTGAATTAAATTTGTACTGTTCTTATATAAATTTAATGAAATTGTACTCAAGTGGTGATATAAATTTCAAAATATAAAATGTCTATTTTGAAATGAGACATATGTAATGTAATCTATACACACAGATAATCATGTTTAACAAAAATGACTAATTAATAATCATTAATGATATGTGGTGACATTAATGTTGAGTGAATAATCGAAAAGCTCCGATGCACGGACACGCCGGAAAAAGTCACCGTGCAGTGTCAGACA
>JBBMKE010414146.1:0-11383 GCA_037834125.1 Lippia alba | reverse complement strand
ATTATATAAAATATAACACATATATTATATATAGTAAATATATAACATATGAAGTTAATGGATATGACAAAAAAATTTAATGGATGAACAGTGATTTCATCAATTTTTGGACGAAAATCATTAAAATAACAAAAAAAGATTACTGTGGGATTAAAAAAATCACTTTTGTTAAATCGTGGAACCAAATGTAAGAATGGTCTTATAGTGTGAGACTAAAAATGCAATTTGCTCAAAAAAATTTTAACGGATGAACAGTGATTCCGTTAATTTTTGGACTGAAGTCCTTAAAATGACAAAAAAAAAAAAAAGTTACTGCAGGACTTAAAAAAACAACTTTTGAAAACCATGGGACCAAAGTAAGAATGACCTTATAGTGTGGAACTAAAAAATACAATTGCTCAAAAATAATTTTGCAAATTAGAACATTATTGAGGCTCCTAAATTGAATATGACGCTGCCAATATTTATAGTTACAATAAAATTCTACTTTCGTAAGAACATGACATTAAATTTATAATAAAATAGTGAAAAGAAATGTTTATTTTATTGCAATAATACCTTGTACAAGTTTCATGTCGACAAGATTTGTAAATCAACACGCACAAGACAATTCACCATCGTGATAATACAAATCGCCATAATGGTTCGTGAATCAGTGATTGTCATTAAATGCATAGTACTGGTTAGGTAAGTACAATTAGTGAAGATTGTTAATATTTTGGTAGAATAAAAATCAATATTACTTAACTATACACCATCAACATAACATTTACAGATTTACTACACCTGAAATTTCATGATTTCATCAATAATATTATATTATGAGAGTGTTTGCAAACTCTAAAAATAAGCACTTATGAGATAAGTGCTTATTTTCAGTAGTTTTGGAGTGTTTGAAAATTCAATTTTTGCTTAAAATAATCCGAAATAAGCCAGAATCTAGAAGCAGAACAGGGCATGCTTCTGGATTCTGCTTCTAATTATATGATTTTTTAAATTTATTTAAAATTCTATTTTGATAATAATATACTTATTAATATATTAGTATTTCTAATTAACATTTTTACATACAAGTACAACTCTAATGTTTATATGATCATTATTCTTTTTTCCAAACTCGTTGAATCTTTTTCTTTTCTCCTCCGATCAAAATTTTGTAATCTCAAAAAATCTCACACCTAAAAAAATATTTTTTTTCTTAAGTTTTATAAATTTATAAATAAAAATATATATAAAATAATTTCATGTATGATTAATTATAAATAATCTTATACAAAATTATAATAATTTATTATAAGTTATATATTAATATAATACTTAATCATATTATAATATTCTAAAATATTTCAGGGCAAATTAGTAACTTTATAAAAATTAAAAGTGATTATCAACTTTTCTCTGCAAACACTCGGCTCATTATTTTTCTGCTAATCACTTTTTTTTTTCGAATATTCACGGGCAATTTTTTACAGTTTTTACTTCTACTTCTACTTTTACTTATGGAGTAGAGTTTGCAAACACCCCTTAAATACAAAATTCTAAAAGTAGAAGTGTAGATGCTATTCATGTTCGTTCATCGATAAACAAATAATAACATATAAATAACATAAATTGCAAAGAGAATGAGATAAATGAAAAAGCAAATAGTGAAAAAGAGTTTATAATGTGAAAATCAAATGTTAAGGAAATATTATTGTCACCACTTAAACAAAAGCCAATGATAGAAAATAATATTGAAATAACAAATTACACACAAGAGTTTTGGAAAAAGGGAAAACGAAAAGACAAAATATAGGTAAATCTATAATATCTAAGGGTGTGTTTGACCCAAATTGCATCAATTTAACTCAACATAATTTTATAATTTTTTTAATCTTTTTTATCCTGTAAACAAAATCTCATTGATCAATTGAATTTTAAAATAGAGATAAATAGTTTTTGTCATCCGAACTATGCCCATGTTCGTAATTTACCATCCAAATAAATTTTCATTGCAAACCGCCATCCAATCTTTGCATTTGTAACAAAACGCCATCTGAAGGTGGTTTTGGTATGACGTGTACATTTTGTAAAAATGCCACATGTCTATTTTTTTTTTCAAAACCACAAAAAAAATGATTTAGATGGTGGTATGTTACAAACGCAAAAATTAGATGGCGGTTTGCAATGAAAATTTGTTTGGATGGTAAATTACAAAAGCACCTATAGATCGGATGGCAAAAAATATTTATCCCTTTAAAATATTTGATACTAGTATTCAACCCGTGCGATGCACGAATTATTATAATTATATTATATTTAAAATAATAAAAATTATTATAAATTATATTATCATTGAGAAATAATATACAATGATGGTAGAGTTATTACGATTAAAAATTATTGGTACTGACAAAAATAAAACATTATATATGAATAAATAAAAACACGAAGTATAATTCAAAATAATTAGTACATATTTAAAATATAATTATATACTTCATATATTACATATAGTTATTTTTTATCTCAAAATATTCATAGCATTAAAAAATTTTATATTTTATATTTTTTATGTAACTCAAGAAACAACTTATATCACTAAATATAAATATGAAAACTAAAAAATAAAAAATAATTAATTATATTATATTAATAAAAAAATATTACAAAAATTATTAAGAATCTCAAATAAGACATATAATAAAAGTATTGGTTAAGTTAGTGAGTATATTCTAAAAACTGAATTAACGATTTAAATATTAGTATTTTCAATTTTTAAAATCATGCATCTGTTAGGCCTGCCCATTTATTATACCACTTAAATATAAACTGATTTGTTATGAACAACACTCTAAATTTAGGCGCAATCTTTGAAACCTACCCACAAGTTGAAAAAAATTTCTTTCACTCCCCAATTTTGAAAAACTTTCCTTTCACTCCCCAACTCAAAAACAAAATCTTTTTTCACTCCCCAATTTATCAAAATATTGTATCAAAATTGAGGAATCACGTAACTAAATCCCGAAATGATGTCTTTTTCCCAAAATCACGTATACACATCATTTTGGGAAAAAAAATACATCATATGGGGATTTAGTTATGTGATTCTTGAATTTTGATACAACATTCTGAAAAATTAGGGAGTGAAAAGGAATTTAACTTTTGAGTTGGGGAGTGAAAGGGAAGTTTTTCAAAATTTGGGAATGAAAAGGAATCACTTCCCACTTGGGGAGTTTTGAAGAATTGTCCGCTAAATATTTATATCTATTTAATAAATATAATTTGTAAAAAGATATAAACATATTTTTTTTTACCCAGTCTTGATTATAACTATAAAGGGAGAATTACATTTGACTACCCTGTATTTAGGTTTAATTACAACGTAGTTCATCATTATCGAAAAATTATATTTTAGTCCCTATAAATCTTGTTTGGTCTGAGGTCCCTTAACGGAATTTGTAAAAGTACACTTATGCCCCTGATGGTTTTATAAGTGTTATATTAAATATATGACAAAAATTGCAAAATCATCCCTAAAGTTAACAAAAATAACAAAACCATCCCTAAAAAATATAACTTTAACAAAGAATAAGGGTATTTTTGGAATGATAACGGAACCCTAGGGATTACAAACGATTTTCAAAATTTAGTAATTAAATTATATCAAATAATAATAGATTTGTGTTAGAACTATCCATAATAATCTTTTTAAATATTAAAAATAATTCAAAATTCTAAAAATTAAACACTAGAAAAAAAAGGTATGCATAAAAAGTATATTATGAATTTTGTCAAAAATAATTAATTTTCTTAATTATTATTTATTTTTGCAATAAAATAATATACAAAATTAAAATAAGTCAATTATATTTTTTATTTAATTGAAAATCTTAAAAAAATACAAAATATCATTCAGCCAAACTTGTCCAAGATAATTATTTTCCTGAGCTATTACTTATTTTTATAATAAAATAATATATAAAATAAAAATCAACCAATCATATTTTTTTATTTAATTAAAAATCTCAAAATGTACTAGTGAAATGTAATTTTCAAATATATAATAGTATAGTTTTTAATTATTTACCAAATCACACTATCTAATACATTAATATCATAAATTTAGAAAAACTCAACTAACAACATGATATTTATGTCAAGTAATTTTATACATTTATTTGTATAAGTATATTTAATATTTGTGGGCATTAATTACAAATGAACTTTTCTTTCACATACTTTTAGCAAATATACCTGCACAATATATAGTGAAATATTGAAATAAATTAAGAAGATTCTCACCGAAAACGAATCTAATATTATAGAGATATAGTTGGCTGATATTATAGAAATATCTATTTCTGAAGTTATTGTTTAGGTATGATAGTGAGATTTCATAATAAAATAATAACAAAATAAAGATAAGTCAATCACATTTTTTTTATTTAATTGAAAATTTAAAGATAAAAACACAAAATATCATTCAGTCAAATTTGCTAAAGATAATTATTTTCCTCAGTTACTACTTATTTTCATAATAAAATAATATATAAAATAAAAATCAACCAATTATATTTTTCTATTTAATTAAAAACCTAAAAACACCACACACATCATCAAAATGCTAAAAATTCAAATAGTCAAATGTGGTTTTGAAATATATAATATTATAGATTCTAAAAATAAGTAGTAATTAAGTTGAGTAATTATCTTTGATAAGATTCATAATATACTTTTCATATGTGAATTTTTTTTAAAATTACACATATTTTTATCAATGTATATATATTATTGATTGGATAATTATGAAATGATTGTCCACAATTATTGTCCATGTTTACATGTGTAGACTAAATAAATTAGGTAGTAGCCTGCCAAAATATTTTATTTAAGATAAAAAAAAAGTATGAGCTAATAACTATTATTAATCACGCATCCACCCTATAATCAAGGAGATATTTAATTCTATTATTAATTAGGATTTATATATTGGGAGGATAAATTAATTAAAATAAAGAGATTGATAAAGAAAAAATAATACAGAACTTTTAGAATATAAAATTGCAATTCAATTTC
Organism: Lippia alba; assembly: GCA_037834125.1. Taxonomy (NCBI): domain Eukaryota; kingdom Viridiplantae; phylum Streptophyta; class Magnoliopsida; order Lamiales; family Verbenaceae; genus Lippia; species Lippia alba. The sequence continues at coordinate 6,325 of JBBMKE010414146.1, read as the reverse complement.
TTGAAGAGATTGTTGAAGTTTGAAATTCTTGACAAGGCTGATAAAGTTTAAAAGATTTTCAAGATTTCTAACTCAATCTAGCAATTTGATTCCTTCATGAGACTGAAAATGTTTGGAATTCTTGACGAGTTCATGGAAGTTTGGAAGAGTTTTGAAATTTCTGACTCAATCTCATAAGATACGAGTTATTTTTGTTTTTGTAAAATTAACTCAAATTTTAATTATATTAATTTAATCTTATATTTTGAATTTGTTAGTTTTAGAACATCAAGTTGCAATTCAATACTTAATTTGACGAGATTAATGAGATTTGAAATTCTTGACGAAGCTAAGGAAGTTTGAAAGTTTTTCGAGATTTTTGACTTGATCCCTTAAGTTACAAGTCGTTTTTGTTTTTGTAAATGACATATTTGATATTCTAAAAATATGAGCACAGAACAAATGAATTTATATTAATTCAATTTACATATTGACTTAATTTATAATGGTAGTTAAATGTGATATTTATACATTTTTTTTAAAATACAATTTCAACACTCCCTTTCATAGTAAACATATCTATATTGAATATTTTTCATTAATATTTTTTTGGTAAAAAAATATTTTGAAATAATTGTTTAGAGACTTTATTATTAGCTGGATTAAATATTTTGAATTAATTGTCTAGGAGTTGGGTAATAAATGTATTGTTTATGAACTACAAACTTACCTAATTAGTTATTATATATGCAGTTCTACCTGCTCTTGGCTTTCACATATCTAATACAATTGGAGTCTGCAATCTGCATTTACTAATTGTTAATCTCACAGTTTAGGTCAAACCAATAATTAGGTTAAACTAAGTCTGTGATTATAAAACTTCCTTGATAATTTTGTTAAGGTTTGGTGTAAAAAAACAAAAATGATTCTGATAACTTATAATAATTTTCAAGTATTTTAAATATAGTATAATTATAATAATTTCATATAATATTTTTTATATATTTTATATATAATATAATTATAATAATTTCGTGCATGACGTGGATAGTAGTAGGCTTTTTTTTCTTTTTTTATTTTTTAATTAGAAAAAAACTTTTCTAATGAAGTCTGTTTCCATAAATTAAAAAGTAAATTTTGTCCACGTACAACATAATATAATCCGCCAAACAATCTTAATGGTTAAAAAGATATTGAAATGATGTACATATCTATTCTCACAGCTAGAAAACATTAATTTTGCAACAGAAAAACTTCGGTTGCAAATCCGCCAAATTCGCAACCGAAAACCAAAATTTGTCTATTTGGTTTTGCAACTGAATATTTGTAATGCCCCGATCTTTCGGCCGTACGAGTATGACGTATGTGATACTGTTTGCGCGTTTTAGATTTCTTTAAATATGTAATTACATTATTTATTTTGTATATTCTTGAATTTATTTTATTTGTAATTTATTTGAATATTTGAATATTTGAGAATATGTGAATTTGAATGCATATTGAACGTATTGCGCTTGAGTGTTGTGATCCGTGCCGTTTCTATTTGATTTGAAATCAAAATTTCGTGAAACTTGAGCATGTTATGGATATACGTGTTGTGAACGTGTTTATGTGCTCATATTTAATTTTGGACGTGTGTAGCTTGCATATGAATTTTATTTTGGTAACGTGACCGAAAAGGGGGCTAACGGGCAACTAGCGCACCTTTCGGTCCGCCTTGCATATCTTGAGTTCGGGAATTCGGATTCGAATTCTGTCACCTCCATTGAGCTCGAATCAAAGATTTGGACTCAATGGGTGAAGTCTCGTATTTTACTAAGATCGTTTGGACCCTCAAAATTCACCCGGAATTCACCTCACATTCAGTCACTCGGCTAAAGCGGCACCCTTACACTGAAATGGTCCTAACTATGGTTATACTTAACCGAATGAGATGAGGTTTGAACCTAATGACCCTAACTCAGCCCTTAACCACCCAAGACCAAAATTAACCTATTTCACTCACCAAACTTGGAGAATTCAGGCAGCAAACCGAGTCCCATCTTCCCCCTCAAGAAAATACTATTCACTTCCTCCCACAAGAGCTCAATCACCTCCATTTCTTCCCATCTCTTGAAGGTAAGATTGGATTATGATTTGGAATCTTCTCCTTGTTCTTTTAAGTGCTTATATGCAAGTTATGGTGATGGTTTTCTTGGAGATTGGATCAAATAAATGAATAGTAAGGGTTTAATGGGTTTTGTGGAGATAGCATGCTTTCATGAGGTTTCTTGTGGATTGATTGAGGTTATATGCTCCTAACACCTTCATTAATATTTTTATGGATTGATTTTGTATGGTAGTTTAGGATTCATGGTGTTTCCATTAATGCTTTGGCTGAGAATTTGGAGTTTTGATCATTGATGCTTCTCTTTTCATTCCTTTCACGTATAGGCTCATTTATGGCATGATTGAGGACATGAAAACTCTTGCATTTTGTAGTTTAATCTCTCCTTGGCATGTGTTGTTGAGTTAGGAAGGTGATGGATATGGTTTCATGGCAATTCAGGGGCTGAAATAGGAATTTTCAGCCTGAGGACGTGGTAACGGCCCTTAAGGCATTTTGGGCTTCATGGAGGTAACGGCCATTACCTTGGCCTGGTACATCCTTGTACCAGGTAAAGGCCATTCCTCATTTTACAAAGGGATGGGGGTAACGGCCGTTACCTCCCCGCCCCCGGAACTCCCCATTTGTGTTTTTTCTTCGTTTTCTTGCTCGGTTCGCTCGTGTCCCTCCCCGATCTTGATCCTAAAGTGTTGTATGCTTGTTTTTATGGTTGGAATGCTATTTTATGGCTTGCTTTTGATTGGTATTGATTTGTTTTATGGATGTGTTATGTGCTTCATGTTACAATTTCGGGTTCGTTTGATGTGATTTCAGCGTGATATGACTTCGCATGCCCTAATTGCTCCTTAATGCGTATGAATGAGTGGAATCTTAGTTTGTGAACCCTAATTGTGCATTTTACCCTTCTTTTATGATTTATATGAATTGTGAACTTGTTGAAATACATGTTATGACCATTGTTTGAGATTGGTGGCTCAATTTGAATTGATTCATGAAAGATATGGATTCGATTGGAAGTGAACACTTCAAAAGATGATTGAACTACATGTACTTGATCTCTTAATGCATTTATTGTGCACATGAACATTTTCATGACATGATATTACCTCTTAGCATATCATATCATATCATATCATATCATATCATATCATATCATATTCATTTCATTGCCGAGCTTCTTATATGGTCATTTTGAGTCTCACTTCAACTTTCTTGCACAGATTTGGGTCCTGTCGGAGACGAGGCTGGTCCGTGAGGCTTTTACTCCACTTCTTTTGCGTTTAAGGTGGGTTTCTCTTCTATTTCGATATCTTGACCCGATATATAACCAATTTGCAAAGTTTTGAGCTAAAATTATATATGTATACATCGAATCTTTCATCGACTAAATGATTTCGAAAGTATAGCCCTTTTTATTGATATCCCACCAAATATATTGGTGAGGTATAATTGATTGCACGGGCCACGGGACTTAGTGTGAGTGGCTATCCGGGGAGGCATGGGCCGACGGTGATCCCTCATACTAGTCCCAACCAAATGACAGCGAAACCGACCTCGTTAGGAGTTTTCACGAGGAAAGGCTAACCGGGCTTTACAGGATTCATGTACCTCTCTAGCCGCATTGATTGGATGGCGAGGGCTAGCTACCCGAACCATCACCCAGAGGAATAAGAGTAATTGACCGATCGATATTGATAGATCGCATGATTGAGCACAAAAGACTTATTGCATGATAATGATTGAATAATTGATAACTGATTACACAAAGGAGATGGTTGGAGATTGTACACGCCTACTGCCGGGCTATTGAATGACCTACAGATTGATCGAAATTGATAGTTATATTCCCGTTTGATGATTTCTTTCTTTACCCACTTGGAAAATGCTTTGAAACCCTCACTCGGGGCTATATCTTGCATGTAATTGTTTAAATTTTGTCTTATTATATATATCGCTCCGTTTTTATACCCACCAGTCTCTTTTAGACTGAACCCATTTGGTTTTCAGTGTTTTGTGCAGGTGTGGAAGTGCTAGGTGGGAATATCTGTCTGTCGAGTCTTGCATTCTAATATTGCACTTACTTTTGGTTGTACCACACACTCATATTTATTTATCGTATTGTGTATTGAACGCCCGTGGCGCTGTTGTACAGTTTGAGGCTGATAGCGTGCTTAATTCCATATTTCTCGTAAGTTTATGGCTACGTTTTTAGAGCTTTTATGGTATATATTTGATGCTGTGATGTATTTTTGTGTTTATAGTGTAGCTGGGGCATTTTCTTAAGCTTTGGGAGTTTTTTCGGACCAAATCATTGCAAGGAAGTGCAGCCCATCTATTTGGACCGGCAAGAGAATTGTTGGGCTTGTGCTTGGAGTGAAGTACGGATTTAATTGATGAAGTTTTAGAATTAATTGGCTAAACAAATTGGAGAGGTCTTGGAATTATTTGGAGTGGGCCTGAGTTGTTACTGCCTTAGGAAACTTAAGGGATTGGAACTTTGCATGCATGCATTCACGTGGAGTTGGGAAATTATATTGATTTCAATCAGTTGGTGAATTAATGATTTGCGCTTGTGCTTTTGGGCTAAGCGTGTGCCTTAGGAAATACTCTAATTTGAATTCCCAACTTCGTCAGCAAGTTTGGGCACGTGAGAAAGCAAAATCCTTTTTGGACATGGAGTTTGTTTTTACATGCTATATATTCGAGACTTTGGAAGAACACTTCATACACTTTTCCATATAATTTGCAGCAGCTAGGGGCGAGAGTTGGAGGCAGGGGCGAGAGCAACATTCTTTTTTTTATGTTTATTCGTATTTTAATTTTTGTATTTTAGGATTATGAGTAACTAGTTCTTTAGTACTTAGCTAGTAATTTAGAATTTATATTTTTGACATCGTGAGATCTAATGGGCATTTTTAATTCAGTTTTTAGTTCAAGTATTTATTAATTCTCCGAGTGTTGTGTTGGTTGTGATTTATTTGTTTAAGTGATTGTGGCCAGATCATCTAAGTAGATTGTTACATATAGTCAATCTTGATTGCATGAAGTATATGTAATACTTGATAATAATTGGTGGTGCATTAGTGATAGGAAGTCGTAAAGTCGAACCTGATTCACTAAGGGAGTTAATAATTGAATTTGAATCTTGTATGTGTCGTGACTAGGTTAACTCGGGCTAGTGTTTTCTTGATTCTTAATGTTGTTGACTCATTGAATCCAGTCGAGTGTATATAGGGGTTGTGAGTTGATTAGGGAATAACTGTCGAGTGTCTCTAGGTTGTTCTATCATTTAAGAGAAAATATGGTGGAGTCGAGTTTTCTATCGGCTATAGCTAGTCTATTTGAATAACTGAATTTATTTTTGCGTCTATGATCGATACCCTAAACTGAATTGTGATTCCTAGCTAAGTATTGCTTTCCCTGCTGATTTATCAAAACCCAACTTTTAAGTGATTATTTGTTTTTATTTTATTTTATCTACTTGTTTTCTTAGTTAATTAGTAATTATTAAATCCAAAACCCCCCTTAATTTAGTTGGTTAGTTTATTACACGATAATCTTGTGGCTAATTGAATTTAATTTGACCAATCTCTGTGGATCGACCCGTTTGCACTATACTTAGTTTTAGCTGTGAATCTGATTATTATTTATTTGATGGATTTGACACCTGCCAAATTTTGGCGCCGTTGCCGGGGATTGGTATTAACTAAATTTAATTCTTTTTATGAACAGGAGTATTCGTGGAAAATACGAGTCAATTTACGATTCTGAGATCGGGAAACAGCGAGATCGTTGAGGAAACAAGCCAAATCACGTAAGAACCTGGAAGAGAATTCCGACCTGACCAAACCTAAAGTATCAGGCATTGAATCAGAACATTCGGAGAATGACCAGACAGGTTTGACCATAAGGTACGACCATATCTTAACGATGGCAGAAGAACGTAGGACTATGTAAGATTTGGCACGCCACGATACCACACAGCAACCCTTCTGTATCACTTTTCCAGAGGTGGGTGCTTGTTTCAAACGGAAGACGGGCATAATTCGCCCATTTCCCTTCTTTCACGGTTTGGAAAATGAAAACCCGTAACACCCCGGGTTTTAGGGGCCTAGAAGAAATGGGATTAGGAGAACATATTCACAACCATAACTCATCATATATTTCATTTTATGTGAACTACGTGATTCTATGCCTTGATTGTAAAGCATTATTCTTATATCACTATTCATTCACCGA
>JBBMKE010414119.1:0-11388 GCA_037834125.1 Lippia alba | reverse complement strand
TCCATTTGAAAATTCTCATCGGAAACCCATCGAACAAGATAATCTTTTGCATCCACAATTTTGTAAAATCCTCAACGCAACTTAAATGTATCAACACATGCTTAATATTCAATAATCCAATTTTAAACTAACCTTTTAAATCCAACGCCAAAAGAAATTCGTGTAACCTCTTCATTGTTGGATATCCTTGTGAAAATTTTCCAACTAGAGCAAATTTAAACGGCAAAGCAAGCTCAGCAATTTCGGCATCCGTATATCTGATATCAGTGATCCCGTTCCTTTCGGAGACAACACCATAACTCTTGCCTTGATCAGCCCTTGGGAATAGAAAAACACGGCCACGTTTCCTGGCCAACTCGTTGGCAGAACGGGCCACGGGTGGAGGTGCTGCTACAACAGGCTTCGCATTGAGCGTTGCGGCATAAGATGGTCGCGATCCATCACCAGCAGCAGTAGTTTGTGGTAACAAAGGAGCCAAGGGAATGGTGGCGGACTGTTGTGGTGGGAAAAAAAACTAGTCGTGATTGATCGACAGCCAAGTTGGCTGCGAGAGGCGGCGGCAGCAAAGCCGCACCGCTCATGATGTGAAAACGGAGTTCACGATTTTAGGGTTGAGACTAGAGAGAGTTTATCCATATGTGCACCCATCACAGGCGTATTTGAGCCTCAGGAACTGGGTGCCCTTTGAAGCGTGGATTCTGGGTAACACCTGAGAGTGCCTTGAGTGAAGTGGAGCTATGCAAGAAAGCTTGGTTGTTGCAGCAATGGTGTTTTTAGTTTAGTGAGTATTGGGGGTTTTGCTTGGGGAAGAAGACTTGAAGAATTTTGGGGTGTGTTACTCCTTATTTATAGGTTAAGGGTATGGGCCTTTTAGTAAATGAACGCATGTGGTTCTGAAATAGGGTTGCCCTAGACACGTGGCGATCTGTGAGGGCACGAAAGTGATGTTTATGGGTTGTACCTAACCGTAGGTGGTTATGTGTGTCAGAAGTGAGTGCACTGGGAGAGGGGCATGCGTCAGCGACAGTTACGGGATGAGCCCCTCGGGCTCTAAGATGCCCCCGCTCTAAGGTATCGAGCGTGCCGACGCTCGAAGAGTCATTTCTTGGTCCAAGGAACTGGGTGAGAGATCATCAAGCGTATGAAGATCGAGGATTAGCATCCCTGGGGGAGGCACCTCACTGCTGAGGGCTCTCATGACCGACGGTCGATTCAAGGGTAATGGCCCATACGCGTGGCGAACTCTAGGGTGGACTGGAGCGTATTCACGAGCCCACTTTTTCGAGCGTTAGAGTTCCTGTCGTGAGAGCAACCAACGATGAGCACTTGAGATCTTGACACGTGGACGACGGAGATTTGAGCGTATTTTGGGTCCATCATTTGCCCCCCAAATTCTGTAGTGGCGCTCGCGTCACCGTAGAATTTCAAAAGCTAGGGGACAATCCGAGAGTGCTCGAGGGTTACATTCTCCAGTGGGGTGTGAATCCAAATCGTTGTGTAAGGGTAGACAAACTCTGACAACCATTAAATGCCATCTTGTCATGACAATGCTCGAGTACGGCTGTGTTTAACGCTGATTGGAGTTCCAAGGGTGTGTGTTGTGGCAACGGCGCATAAACTCTGGGAATCGTAAGATGGCTGCTCAAGATGGATCGGATACCAATGCAGGAATTGATTGCGTTTGAATTTTATTGCAAATCATGTCTAACAACTATCCCTTATAAATAGGGATTTGCAAATCTGAGCTCTCCTTTACGCTTCCAAATCTTCCAGAGCAAGAAAAACCCTTATCTGCAACTCTGCGAATCTTGAAAAGAACCGAGACAGTTTTCTTTGAACGTCAAATGTAGATTCCAGCAACTTTCAAAATTTTCTGCACTAACTTTAGATTTAGGTTGTGTTGATCATTGGTAGTACGAGAGGTTTCCTACTATTGGATTTTTCTGCTGGAACCCTAGATCAGGGGCCTATCTTCCCAGAACTCAATCCCCTTTTCCTCCATTTTTCAAGAGCTTCCCAGTGCTCCAATGACGGGTAGTGAAGCAATCAGTGAAACGGCGGTCAGCGAGACCGCCTAGGAGATTCTTGACATGTCTTCCCGCAGCCCTTCTTCCCAAAGCAACATTCCGACTGCGGTACCATTAGTGGCGCCGGAGGATAAAGGTCTGATTCCTATGGCAATTCCGGTAGCTGGAGTCCTTAGAGACGATAGGGATGAAGAGTTAGACGTTGCGGTACAGCGGATTCATGAATAATCTAGAGAGAGTGGATGATATTTTTCAGGAGTTGCACAATTTGATTCTGATGATGCAGCAGGGGAAAAGGGTTTTCTCCATGACGAGAAGTGCTCTTAGACCCCAAGATCATCGGGTCACAGACGAGCGTGAGGTATGGAAAGTGGAGAGGGCCGAGTTGAAAAAGGAACCGGACGGCCGCGATAAACAGCTCGATGAGACGAGAGTACAGCTGCCAGATATTCAAAGGCGCTTTGCTACCCTGGATGTGAAGGCTGGTCGAGATGTCATCCTCATGTTTGTACGCTCAAAAGCATTTGACCTGGCTACCAAATTTCATTGCTTTGCCAACGCCTGGATTTTCTTCTGGAAGGGGATAGGGTAGCTGATAAAGTTGGGGCTCGGCCCTTCAACTGCTCGTAGTGATGAACGGCTCGACATGTCTAAGGACAAGAACTTTGAGCCAATTCAGGGAGTGGGTGACGCTTCTGAAGAAAATATGCCCGAGCCAGAGTACGAGGAAGTGGTTTAAACACTTCAGGGAGAATTCATAAGAGCCAATCATCCTCAAAAGGGACCATTGACGCTCGATGAGGATGTTCAAGAGGAGGCTCGCAGTGAAGAAACGTAACCTAATGCTGCAATTACCAATTCCTCAATCCTGAATCCGATTCCATTGGCAATAGCACATCTGGAACGCTAAGGCCCCCAGCCCTCCAGCTCGAATGCTGCCAACGACGAGACTTAGATGAGGATTTCTACATCCGGGCGCTCGAGGACGCCCCCGATGAAGCTGTTTTTCTTTCTATGCTCTGAAATTTTCGCTTTTTCTATGTACTGTTTTGAATCATGTTCTTCTTTTTATTTTGCAATTGCCCATCAGTGGTCCACTCATTGGTACTTCTGTCATGTACTCGTACTGGATTTATCTTTGTGAATGGATTTGTTATTTTAGCCTTTGATTCATGCTATGTTACGCAACTTGTTGGGTTGTTCTTTTGTAGACTTTGTTGTAGCCTGTTTCTGTTTGGGTGGAACATGTTTGGTTATATGGGCTTTGAGGGCGCACCCTTACGAGGGTTGCCCTGGCCAACCTCTAACTGAATTTGAACCATGCAATCAGAGTACCTAAGATAGAGAAATCCTAAGTAGAGAAAAATCTCACATTTAGGCATAATGCCTTATCTTATGAAATCAACTAAGTATTTTTGGTCTGCCTTACCTGTGAGAGTGTTTACTGAGTCCGCTAGTTTTTAGGGGGACTAGTGTGGTATTGGGTTGTTTTGTTTCAACGTGGAGTTTCCTCGATACGGAGTTAGTTTTAACACCCCTAAAAAATAGAATATTCATGAAATAAATCCCATGAAGGACAAGCAATAAGCAATAAATGCTCGCGCTATATAATTGTATTTATGTCAAAAGAAAATACAATGAGCCCGAAGGGGATGTTACAATGTTCACACATAAAACTTTCTAAGGTTGCAAGCATTCCACGGTCGAGGGAGATGCTCGCCTTGCAAGGTTTCCAGCAGGTAGGTGTTGTTTGCTCGTACCTGTATAACCTTGAAGAGGCCTTCCCAGTTGGGGTCCAATTTGCCCACATGTTTAGAGACCTCAACTTTTTTAAGGACCAGATCCCCCAGTTGGAAAGTTCTTTCATTGACTCGTTTGTTGTATTGATGGGCCACTGAGGCTTTGTATTTGTGGATGCAGGCCCAAGCCGTGTCTCATTTTTCATCAAGTAGGTCTAATTCGAGCGCCCTATTACCCTAGTTGGTAGAGGGCTCAAAGTAGGCAACGCGTGCAAACTCTTGGGCGAGTTCTGCAGGTATCATAGCCTCAGAACCATAAACCAAGGAATATGGTATTTCGCATGTTGTCGCTCGGGGGGTAGTTTGATACGCCCAGAGGGCTCCTTGAAGCTCCTCAGCCTATTCTCACTTTTTACTCTCGAGCATTTTTTTAAAATGCTGGAGTATAGTTATGTTAGTGACTTCAGCTTGAACGTTGGCCTAAGGATGGCCAACGGAAGTGAATCGTTGCTCGATGCCCAGTTCAAAACACCACTCCCGAGTATCAGCGACGATGAACTGGGATCCGTTGTCTGAAATGAGCACCCTCAGGATGCTATACCTGCAAATAATATTCTTCCAGATGAAGTCTCTAACCACCCGGAAGGTAATTTTGGCAACGGCTTCAGTCTCAGCCCACTTGGTAAAGTAATATACATCGATGATTGCAAATTTCTTTTGCCCAACCGCCATTGGTAAGGGCCCCACGGTATCTATGCCCCACAGATCGAAGGGCCAAGATACATCGATCGGGACCATCTGAGCTGTCGGTAGTTGAGGGATATTGGAATGAAACTGGCACTTGGGGCATTTCTTGGTGTAATTGATGACGTCTTTTAAAACTGAGCACCAATAGAATCTGCTCCTTAGCACTTTCTTGGCAAGGATTCGACTGCCAGAGTGACTTCCACCCACGTGCTCCAAGACTTTCTTAGCCTGCGAGGGTTTTAAGCATCTCATGGGTGGGCCCTGGAAAGAGCGCTTAAAGAGTCTACCTTCGTCGTCTAGGGAAAACCGTGGGGCCTTGCTTCAAATCTTGCGAGCTTCGGTTTTATCGCTTAGGCAAACCCTGTCTCTTAGGAAAATGATGATAACATCAAGCCAGCATTGCTCGGATGGGTTAATCATACTTATTTCTCTCGAGGGTTCCTCTCCATTTATAAGCACTCTTCCGTTCTAAGGAACACGACTGAACACTCACAAGTTCCTTCTGGAGGGATGCAAATTTTGAGAGGGCATCAGCACGCTCATTTTCCGCTCACAGGACCTACAACAGATGGAACTCCTCAAACTTAGAAATTATCTCTTTAGCTTTCGCCAAGTACTGCATCATGGTGGTTTCTCGAGCCTCATAAGTGCCGTCAATTTAGCTTGTTATCAATTGAGAATCCACATATGCGGTGACTCTAGAAGCTCCATTCTGAAAGGTAATCCCGATTCCTTGGATGGGAGCTTCATACTCAGCTTCATTATTGGTGACTTGGAAAGAAAGTTTGATAGCATAGTCAATTTCAACTCCATGGGATCCCTAAGGGTCACCCCGACTCCTCCCCTCTGTGAGGTCAAAGAACCATCCATGTGCAAGAGCCATATGCTTTCCCCTGCTGATGGCGTAGGGTCCAAACCAAAGTGCTCTACAATTAAATTTGCCACAACCTGTGCTTGTATTGTTGTGCGAGGCTCGAAGTTGATGTGGAACTGGCTCAGCTCAATGGACCACTTGATCAGTCTTCCTGAAACGTCAGGCTTTGCCAAGACTTGCTTGAGTGGTTGATCTGTGAGCACCATTACAGAATGGGCTTGGAAATAGGGCCTTAACCTTCGAGAGGCATTTATGAGAGCAAATGCGAACTTCTCTATCTCCATGTACCATTTCTCTGCATCTTGGAGGGTTTTGCTTAAGTGGTAAACAGGCCGGTGCTTATGCTCGTGGATTGCAACGAGCACTGCGCTCGTAGCTTTCGAAGACACTGATAGATAAACAAATAAGTTTTCTCTAGGTATTGGCTTTCTTTAATAAAGGTGCGCATGAGAGATATTTCTTCATGTCTTGAAGATCTTTTTTGCATTCCTCGTTCCATGCAAAGTTTCGAGCTTTGCGCGAGATTTTGAAGAAAGGTAGGTTCATATCTGCCGACCTTGAGATGAACTGGTTAAGAGAGATTATCTTTCCTACCAGAACTTAAACTCCCCTTATATTTCGAAGGTAGGGAATATCGAGGATGGATTTGATCTTCTCTGGATTGGCCTCTATCCCCCGTTGGCTGACCACGTAACCCAGGAATTTGGCCCCCTGACTCCAAAGGTACACTTAGAAGGGTGGTTCAACTTCATACCGTACTGTCTCAGGATGCTGAAGGCTCGATTGAGATCTACCAAGTGAGAATTCTGAAGCTCACCTTTGGAGATCATATCGTCCACATAGACTTCCATTGACTTTCCTATTTCACGCTCGAACATCTGATTAACGAGGCGCTGATACGTGGCCCCGACATTTTTGAGTCCAAATGGCATTCCCAGGAAGCAATATAATCCTACATGCACCACGAACAATGTTTTGGGGCGATCCTCGGGGGCCATGAATATCTGATAGTACCCTTGAAACGCTCCATCATGCTCATAAGCTCGTATCCAGCTATCGAGTCTAGTAATCGATCAATTCGAGGCAAGGGATATGGATCCTTAGAACAGGCCTTGTTGAGGTCTGTGAAGTCATTACATATACGCCATTTTTTAGCATTTTTGGGCACGAGCACCACATTACAAAGCCATTCTGGATATATGATTTCTTATATTTATTGAGCCTCAAGGAGCTTGTTCACCTCTTCATCTATGACTTGCCTCCGGAAACCATGAACATCCCATTTTTTTGTTTGATGAGCTTGAAAGTAGGGGCCATGTTGAGCCTGTGGACGATGACGTTTAGTCAATTCCTGTGATATCAGATGCTTTCCAGCAAAGACATAGAGATTCTCTCTTAAAAAGTCAATCATCATTATTTGAGCCAGGCCGTCGAGGCTAGAGCCTGTTTGTATAGTCTTCTTAGGGTTTTCCAGGACCAGTTCGATGGTCAGAAATTTCTCTGTGGGTTCGATCCGGACTTCTGGCCTCAAGGGCTCACTTTTTGCTAGTGAGGTAGCTGCACTGTCCCCTGAAGGCTGCTCATCTTCATTGCCGAAGGATCCCTCAACTACTCCCGAGGGACTCCCACTCGAATTGGGGATGTTGTCGGTGCCCCTCTTTTTATTCTTCTTCCTGTAGAGCTTGGCCCTCTTACGCTCGGGGCCATCTTCATCTAACTTAGAAAAGTCCACCGATTTCATAGTGGACCCAATTTGGATGGCTGGCTTAGGCTTGTGGCTGTGGAGTGATAGAATGTATCATTCCCAAGCCTCCTTCACATTGCACAGTGCTTCTTCGATACCCTCAGGAGTTGGGAATTTGATCTTCTAGTCGTAAGTTGAGATTAGGACTGTTAACGGGGCGTACTCAGATCGGATTTGAGAATTCCTAATCCGAGACCGATAACAAAATTCCCAACCGAATCTGAATTCAGATCCTATAGAATTGGATTCGTCGCATCCAAATCTGGATGATGTCGGTTCGGATAATCCGTTGAACAAATCCGACCCGCCAAAACATCAGATCTAGAAAAATAAAAAAAAAAAGAAAAGAAAAAAAAGGGAAGGATATCGAGGGGCGAGGAAGATGAACAGATCTAAAATTTTCAAATCTTAAAATAGGAAAAATGAAGGAGAAATATTAAGGATGATGAAAGCACTAAGAACTTAGATTTAAAGCGTCGAAGGTAATAGGCAAATCAGTGGGAGGTGGTAGCGCTGGACTGAAGTTGCGAGACGGTGGCATTGGCCGTTGAGTGGTGGGGCAGCAGGAGAGTGATATCGGTGGAGTGATGAGACGGTGGCAACGTGCGGCTGGGCCTGAGAGTGTGGTGGGCGGTGGTGGCATGCCGTGGAGGCTGGAAGATGGCCGTGGCCGGTGGTGTAGTTTCAATCATAGGGCGGTGGTGCTCGTGGATTTGGAAATAGCCGAAAAGGTCATGGGAGTTTGGAGAAACAATTATGGCCACAATACTCACAAGGGTTCTAATTAACAATTAAAAAATATAACGTGTATATATTTATTTCTTTTATACATTATTTTAATTAGAGTTCTTTGTTTATGTATAGTGCTAATAATAATAATAATAATAATAATAATAACTATTATTATTATTATTATTATTATAACAATAATAAAAATATATCGAATTCGGATCTTTAACGGATCAGACTAAATAATTCCATACCCGATCCATTTAATTCGGATTTCGAATATTTATAATCGAATATGATCCACCGAATTTTTTTATCGGTCGAATATACTAAAAATCGGATCGGATTCAGATCGAATTCGGATTAAAATTCGATCCATTGACAGCCCTAGTTGAGATTACAACCTTGAAGTCCACGAGGACGGGTCACTCTATGATGATGTTGTACGGGAGATCCACTTTGACAACTGCGTATAAAATATTCGAGGTTTTACGATGTGGGGTACGACTGAAAGGGGTGGCCAAGCGTATCTGCCCGTGAGGGACAATCTCGGAACCCCCAAAGCCGATGTGGGCTGTCTTGAGAAGTTCGAGCGGGATGTTTGTTATGTTCATCTTTTGGTAAGTCGAGCATGGGAGAAAGTTCACAGAGCTTTCACTATCGACCAATATCCTCTTTACAACATGGTTATGAACGTCTAAGCTAACCACCATGGGGCAGTCAGAGGTTTCACCGACCCCATGGGGTGGTACAATGTGCTCCAAATCCATATCAGTGAATCCTACAATTTCATTTTCCTTCGAGCGTTGTGAAGCTTCTATGGAGTATACTGCTCGGGACTACTGGGATTATTGGTCATAACTGCGAACAAAACGGCGATGAGAGTCATTAGAATCACCCCCCGAGGGTCCACCGGCAATCATGTGAATGACTGCAAAAGGCTGGTTCTCTACTTATGGGGCTTTCTGTTTCCCCCTATTACTTTCATTGGAATGATGGCGGTGGGGGCTTCTCGAGCGTGATTGACTCTTTCCTTCTCGACGCAATGCTCATCGTACCGCTCGAGCACCTTCACAAACTCTTTTGGATGCCCCCCAGATATAAGCTTTTAAATCTCAGCTTTGAGCTGGCGACATTCGTTCATATCATCTCCCCTCTGCTTATTAAAAGTGCAAGACTTCCTCGAGCGCTTTTGGGTCTCTGTCTCTCTCATCTTCTGCGGTCTTTTGAAAAGTTTTTTGTCTGCCACAGAATAAACTTCTGCGGTTGGCCTGTTGAGAGGGATGCGCTCGAGCTTTCAAGGGGGAGAGGAATTTCACCTCGTGTTGCCTAGGTTGCACCGACGATTGTTTTAGTCAGATCATTTCTATTCTCTTTAACTCTGTTCTCCTTGTTGAACCTCTCCATAAATGACCTGAGGGTCTCTTTTGACCGCACAAGATTGTAGAGCGTGGTTGCATCGGGGGCTGGAGCCTTCAAGGAGTTAAATTGGCTCAGGAAAGCGTCAGTCAGGTCTTTGTACCCTCGAATAGAGTGAGCGGGCAGTTTCTTATACCGCTCTTGGGCTATCCCTATGAGTGATGTTATGAAGATTTTGGTCCAATAATGGGTGGAATGGTCGTACAGGTGCATGAGATGTATGAAATGGTTCAAATGCTCGACAAGGTCAGTGGTCCTTTCACAAAGGTTGACAGAGGTGGGAATTTTGCTTTTCCCAGCACGAGCCATTAGGACTTCTTCAATGAGAGGAAACCCGTCAGTCAGGGGTCGGTGGTCCCTCTCATTGCGATCATGCTCCTCATAGTATTCTTCTCTCCCTTGTCGGGAGACCTGGTGCCATGGAATATAAGCATCTCTAGCTATAGACCTCTCGCCACCCACCGGCGGGCGGCGGGGGGAGGGGGGCTTGAGACCGCGCTCGAGAGAGCTGCTCCACCATATATTGCAAATTATTGAGCTGATTCTGTACATCATTCAGCCGAGGGTCCGGTTTGTCTTTCCTGTTTGCTATCCAGGAGGCTCGAGATTGAATCTGTTCTTCTTCATCCCTCCTCTTGGGGTGGGCCTTCTCCTTTTCAGCAGGGAACTGGGGTTGTTCAGCCCCTAATAAAGCTGGTGGTGGTGGAGACAGCTGTGCTCTTAAAACATTCTGGGCAGCCATTAGGGGGTGAATTTGCAGCCCTCCCAAGTGGAGCTGCCTGAGCACCTACCCTCGTAGGGAAGTAAGTGGCGGTGAAGTGTTTCCAAGCACTCTGGGTAGCTTGGACCTCGTATTGAACACATCGCCTGGAGCTATTGAGGGGCCACCTGAGGCAATTCCACCCCTTGGATCTCTCAAGGAATGGTAATTGGTAATTGCAGATTGCCCACCTGGTAAGGCGGAATCGAGGGCATCATGCCCGGCACCATCCCCTGAATAAGCTCGGGCATGAACCCTGGCTGTATGAGAGAGTACCCCTGGGGGGCATCATCATTGCATAAGGACTTGTGGTGGGGGCATCAGGGCAGTAGCGACGCTCGGGAGCGTAGCCGGAGGCACTAAGGCGCTAAGTCCTCCTGTTCAATTTTCTTCGGTTGGAAGGACCCCTTTGTTTTTATCCCCAACGTTCGTCGGAGGAAGGCTCTCCCCGACAGGGGCGGTGATGAGGGCGGTGTTGGCCCCTTCCTCGAGATTCTTCTCAAGCACAGGTGATGGTTTCCCACAGACGGTGCCAAAAATGATGGTGTGCAAGTCAGTGAGGTATATAAGCACAAAATCACTTAATATTTGTAAAGGGAAAGACCATCATAGGCGTATGTGAGCCTCAAGAACTGGGTGCCCTTTGAAGCGTGGATTCTCCCAGCTAGAGTAACACCTGAGAGTGCCATGAGTGAAGTGGAGCTATGCAAGAAAGCTTGGTTGTTGCAGCAATGGTGTTTCCAGTTCAATGAGTATTGGGGGTTTTGCTTAGGGAAGAAGACTTGAAGAATTTTAGGGTGTGTTCTTCTTATTTATAGGTTAAGGGTATGGGCCTTTTAGTGAATGAACGCATGTGGTCCTGAAATAGGGTTGCCCTAGACACGTGGCGATCTGTGAGGGCACGAAAGTGATGTTTACGGGTTGTGCCTAACCGTAGGTGGTTATGTGTGTCAGAAGTGAGTGCGTTGGGAGAGGGGCATGCGTCAGCGATAGTTACGGGGATGAGCCCCTCGGGCTCTAAGATGCCCCCGCTCTAAGGTATCGAGCATGCCGACGCTCGAAGAGTCATTCCTTGGTCCAACGAACTCGGTGAGAGATCATAGAGCGTACGAAGATCGAGGATTAGCATCCCTAGGGGGAGGCACCTCAATTCTGAGGGCTCTCATGACCGACGGTCGATCCGAGGGTAATGGCCCATACGTGTGGCGAACTCTAGGGTGGACTGGAGCGTATTCACGAGCCCACTTCTTCGAGCGTTAGAGTTCCTGTCGTGAGAGGAACCAACGATGAGCGTTCAGATCTTGACACGTGGACGATGGAGATTTGAGCGTATTTTGGGTCCATCAATA
>JBBMKE010414099.1:0-11389 GCA_037834125.1 Lippia alba | reverse complement strand
GAGATATGATCACATATGCCATCCCTTGCCTTAGTTCTTGTTTTGGCTTGATTCCTTGCATGTATTGAACTTGATTTATTGGTATTTTGGTTTGGGATCGTACTTGATTAAGTTGCCTAAGTGTGGGATTTGATTTCTTAGTGTTAACCCCTATTTTGGACAAGATTTTCGCACCAGGGTGGTTTCCACGCCCGTGGATTTTTGCCCATGTTTTTCCCACGGGCATGGGTGTTTCTGGAAGCTACTGCCTCATTTTGGGCATTTTCCCACAGTCGTGGATTTTATAGACTTATTTTCCACTGCTGTGGATTTTGTCCTGTTTTCTCCCCGAGATTGTTTTGCTTCGTTGACCTATCATCCGAACTCCAAATGACCTGAAATTTTAACCACAGAAACCTCTTGAAGTCTTCTTTAATCTCATTTATTTCACCTCAATATATTTTCTAGATCATGAGATCTAACCAATTCTTTTTGGTGTGGCAAATCAGCACTCATCCAACTTTGCACCAACGCCATTTTCACCTCGCTTTGAACCATGATTCGTACCGCATATTGTTAGAAAGCCCTGTTTGTCTAGTTTCATATCCAACAAACAAAACTCAATTCCAAGTTCTACATCTTGAGTTATTCTCATTTTACCACAGCCTATGCAATACTGAAAACTGTCAACTTTTGCTAATCTTTGCTCAAACCTTTCTCTTTGCTCTCCTATCATTTCTTTGACCCCCTATGTGCTTTGAATGAATTTTATGCTTGATTAATTGATTATATATGATGTGTTATGTGTGAGTTATCCAATTATGTGCCCTCATTGTCCTTATATGTGCATGATTGCTCTAATACTTGAAATATGTGAACCCTAATGCTTGATTTTCCTAACTTGATGATTCTTATGATTTAAATACTATATGGTATGAATGTTATGAACATTAATTGTAAAATGTGGCATGATTTGAAATGATACATGAAAGATATGTAATGAAATAAATATGAAGGATTCAAAGAATGATGAATGTGTATGTGATTGCATTCCCATGATATTGATTTGATCTTTTATGCATGTCATACTACCTAATGAATTGTCGTGCATCATATGTGGTTCATCCAGAGTCTTGAGTCTCACGAATGTATCACATTATCTGTTGTACAGTTCTCTCTAGGGAGGAAACGTGCTGGGTTCATAGACTCTTCAAGTCTTTTGGTTCTTTTGGTATTGTCGGTAAGGGTATCATGTGGGTTTCTCTTCTATTAGTTATAATCGACCTGATATATCCTAATGTGCAAGTTTTAAGCAAAAGAAGTATGTATATATATATATATATATGTATGTATGTATGTATCGAGTATTTTATAAAGAGTCATTTATTTCATGTAAAGCCCCTTTCCTTTTCTTTATTCCCAGCTAATGATTGTTGGCGAGGCATGAATGTTCACGGGCCCAGGAACTTAGTGCAAGTGGCTATCCGGGGAGGCATAGGGCCGACAGTGATCCCTTGAACTAGTTCCATAATGTTACAATAAAACGGACTTCGTTGGGGAGGTTTCAACGAAGAAACGCTAATCGGGCTTGTTAGGGTTTCATGGACCCCACTAGCTATAATGAATGGATGGTAAGGGCTCACTACCCGAACCGTCACCGGAGTAAGGGGTAATTGTTATGGATGAACGAATGTCAATATTAATGAATGAGCATGAATGAATAAAGGTTAATGACAATGGAATGAACACTAATGAATGAATGTGAATGTGTGATTGTTGCATGAACGCTAATGAATAAACGAATGAATAATGCACACATAAAGGAGAATGATGGAGATTGAAGCCCTACCCGTCGGGGCTCACGTATTGGCCGCATGAATGAATGAATAAAATTGGTAGTTGTAATCCCGATCATTGTTTTACTTATTTTTACCCACTTGGGAAATGTTTTCAAAACCTTGAGTGAGATTATGGCTTGCATGTGTGGGTGTTTAATTTATGCAATATTACTATATTAAGCTCCGTTTTTATACCCACCAGTCTCCTATAGACTGAACCCGGATTGTTTTCAGTCTTTTGCAGGTGTAGAGCGCTAGGCGGGAAAACTAGAGTCTTGGGTCTAGCTTGTCGGTTTTGTTTTCACACACACTCATGTTATTATTGTATTACATATTTAATCATTTATTATATCTTGAGGCCGTGAAGGCCATGTGTAGATGATTTATGAATTTATTCTTGGAGCTTATAGCTCATCATGCATGATTAATGTTAATGCTTCCGCTTTATAACGCTTTATTCGGAGTTTTGTTGTTCTTGGTTTTAATTGGTTCAAGGGTTAGCCCACCTAGCATAGCGAGTGTGTTGGTCTTCCGTTCGCTTAGATCCGCACTCGGGCTTGGATTCCCCATTTCATGACCGGGCCTAGGTCTTAGTGCGGGGGACGTGGCGCCCTTTGCTTGGGGTGTTACATAAAGAACCTTTCAGTCAATAAAATTGGTGAGGTACGATCATCCTACCATCCCCTCTTTCAATCAAGATCTAGGGCATGAGAATAATGAGAGCCCTATTAATCTCAATTCTGAAGCTAAGTTTATTTCATATCTGATCTCAATTCAAGAAACTCTTTTTTTGATGTCTTAATCCACTACCTCGGCCAAGGGTTTAGGATGGCATATGAACTACTTATGCAATAATAGTTCTTCTTGTATTTAAGCAACTGTAGGTCCTTTGTTTATTCTCATATGCTTTAATTTTCCACTTGTGCAGTCCCAACATAAGCCTTGAAGAAGTTATCTCGGACGACATCATTTAAGGCTTATATCAATGACTATCGAGTTAGTTCACATAAAACATCAGTGGAATCTCAAGTCTAAGGACTAATTTACTCTCACCATTAACCTATGAGATATTTTCTAATTTGGAAGTTTTCTCTTCCTGAAGTGGAAACTTCCTTTCCCATTTAGGAATCTTCTCACGCAGGGCACCTTAGTGTACCCGTTCTCATAACAAGTACCCTTATGTATTGCGTATGCATCAACTATGCACTTTACACCCCATGAAATAAGATGATCCTTCTTAAGGACACAATCCCACGAGCAAGTCTTAATCGAGCCTAATTAACACTTCCACTGTTTGTTGGGCTCATCCAGTTTGAGTGGTTTCTAATCCGACTTTGAGTTAGGGTTTGTTTCATATGCCATTACCTAATGACAAAGTCCCTAACAGCCTTATGAATTATGGGAGTTCCAATACATACGCACATAATGGAAACACATAAAACATGTAATTGCACATAAAGGAGTCTTTGCCTATGATAATAATTAATGTTATATTATTCAAAGATTGTCTGTTGTATAAGAAAAGTTCCAAAGCGGATTACGTCGAATTGGCTTTCTAGGGCACTATATATATTCCTAACATTATGATCTTAAGAACCCCTTCAAATTTTGAAATTATGTATACGGGGGTATGTAAGCTTGAGTTTTGGAACTTTACTATATGTTACGTTATGTTAGTGAGTTAAGCCATGAAAGACTATTATATGTATGCACTTTTTTGTATGTTTGGGCCCCGGAGCTATGAGCACAGTGACACCTGGGACTGTATCGGGATGTCGGGATTATCACTACTTAACATAGTCTCCAACCGAGGTGTCATGCTCTTTGACGCTCGCGGTGTGAAAATTGGGA
Organism: Lippia alba; assembly: GCA_037834125.1. Taxonomy (NCBI): domain Eukaryota; kingdom Viridiplantae; phylum Streptophyta; class Magnoliopsida; order Lamiales; family Verbenaceae; genus Lippia; species Lippia alba. Next base: position 7,721 of record JBBMKE010414099.1, on the reverse strand, counting down.
AAGACTTATAGTGGCATAGCTGCCCCTCGAGGTTATGTTATGTATGGATAGTTAGGGTTTACGTAACCCTTCTATCTCGGAGTTTGGGTGGATTATTATCTATGATTTTGGCTTTTTATGATTATTTATGGAAGTAAGGTTGGAAGCTCGTTACTCGCTCGAGCATTGTGAATTATGCCTTGGAATTGTGAAACGGGGATAGATTTATAAAACGTTTTAAATAAGCATATGTATATGTATATGTATAGTTTTGTTGTGAAAATGCTTTTGTATGAAAAACCTATTCCCGATTCATGATTCCTCCATTTGATATGTGTTTTCTTCTATTATGTATAGTGTGTGGGTGTGCATTAGCCCCTTCACTCAGTCGGTGGACTGACCCCTCTCTTTACTTTTTCAAGTGTCAGGTTCTTTTGAACTCGTGCTAGACAGGGAAATGCATTTGTTGAGTCACACTTGGTCGTATAGGTCAAGCTGGGTTGCATTTCGGTCTCATACACATATTTTAAGACTTGTACTCTTGGGATTATGATTTATGATTTGGTATTTACGCATTTGTACTTTGTGAATATATTTAATCTCTTACCTCTTGGATGAATACTTGATGGTGTTGCTTCCGGTACCTTGCTGTTGTGACTGTTTACTTTCATGCACTTTGAGTTTATTTTAGCTCCACCTAGCTTAGTGTCTGTGTCGGTCTCCCGTTCGCTATGACTTGGGCTTGGGTACGGACTTTCATTTTGTATTCGAGTTTAGGTCTTAAGGTGGGAGATGTGGCGTCCCAAGTGTGGGGTGTTACACCATGAGAGCTAATACCCAAACTACTTTAGATCAATCAACTTTTAGCATAATTCTTTATTTTTCTCTCGTTCCTTCGAATTTTTTTCAATATATAACAAAACCCCCAGCTATTAACCCTTAAGTAGTGGGTACAATTTTGAGAATGGCCTTCATTTCGGTCCTACTCATGGCTCTTAAATGATTGGAAAAAACTTTCGACAGCTAGAGGGTAGTTGCGTGGGTTATATTGGCCAACCTTTCTCTAGATGGCCTCTTGCTCGCTCCCCATTGAAAACAAATGCAAACTTTACCAAAATGATTTATCCAAGCTCAACGCCGATCTACCGTTTCTCAACATTTGCAAAATTCATAAATATAAAATTAATTAACCACATTAGACAAGATTTATTCATAGCACGGTATCAATTAAGCACATACTTCGTAACCTTAAACCTTTAATGTCAAACTTATTAGATTCTCATATTTTCAAGTTGCAATCAAATTCTATCGTAAGTCATGTAAGTCACAAAAATTCCATGAATTTAACTATTCTCCTAATTAAATTCTATCCACCAAGAACTGGAAGCCACAAATAAGTTCAAGAAAGAAAATCAAGCCATATCATGAAGACAAAATTAGGACAAACCAACAATTGATCACAGAAAATTATTCAATTTTAGCTCTAGTGGACCATCCCCCCCACTTAAATCATGCATTGTCCTCAAGCCATAGGAAAATTGAGAGAGTAACGAGGATTTCCCTGAAGTACGGGGCTGCTTAGGTCATAGGTTAAAAGAATTATAGGGCTACTATTATTTTCCAAGTAAAAATTCAAAAATTACTTGGGGTTAGGCTTGGTCAAGTCTAAGGGTCAAATCAACATAAATGCATTAGCAGTTTAACGACAACAAAGACCAACAATCAACATAAATGCCAAAAAAATCAAAATAAGAAAATCAAAGAAGGAAATAAAAAGAGGAACAAAGGAAGAAAAATGTTGTCGGAATCGCCAATCTTGGGTTGCCTCCCGGTAGCGCCCTTGTTTAATGTCTTTGGCCCGACAAGAATTGTTGAATGGAAATCAAATAGAGGTACATCCTCCATACAAATTCCTCGACTATGTGGAGCTGCATATTCTAGTCCCATTCGTCCTCTAGATTGGGGATGGTAACTCGTAGAGGTTCTCAAATAATTTGATACTTTATCAAAAACAACTCCATCAACTATTTATAAAAATGCTTCCCATTCATCAACAATGGCTCTTGGGTTCCTGAACTCGAAAAATATAAGACACCTAGGAAAAATAGCAGTTAAATAATAAAGAACATCTGCATACCGATGCGCGGGCTGAAGGTTTGGCCAAGTTTTATTGCCAAATGTCTCAAAAAACTGTTCGTGTTGGAAATCATCTTATGTAGGCTTTGAATCTGCAGATTTTCTCCTCCCTTAAATGCATATCTCAGATTATCTAGAAACTTTTTGAGTTTCAAAATAGGTGCTTACGAAATAAAAGGATGTAATTCAGTTATAGCATTAGCCTCTAATAGTAAAACCATACCACAAGGATCACCAGACAACCTAACATGTTTTAACACGCTCTTAAGTTTTTCAACATGCACATTTCGACAAGTCTCAAGACTTAGTTCGTCTACTACATCAATGCTAAAAATACTAGATAATTTATTAGGACATCTTCTTGACCCATAAACATTAAACATTGCAATATCACCATCTAATTCAAGAGTTAATAATCCATCATGAACTTCTGTTTTAGCCCTAGCAATGCTCAAAATGAGACGACCAAGAAAAATATTAGAAGATTTTGAGGATTTGTCATCCTCCATGTATAGCACAAAAAAGTCAGCGGGAAAAGCTGAATCATTGACTACATGAGCACATCTTTCAAAACTCCCTCCGGGTATATAACGGATCGATTAGCTAACTATATGATCACACTTGTACCTTTCAAGGGACCAAGATTAAGCGCAGTATAAACAGATTGAGGCATAACATCAATTAACATACCCAAATTGCATATAGCCTTTTTAACACCCAAATTACTTATTTTGCACGGTAATGAAAACATACCTGGGTCTCCGTACTTAGGAGGCAGTTTCTTTTGTAAAACCACGGAGATATTATCCCCAACACCTACCCTTTCATTATCCTTCAGCTTTTGTTTGTTGGTATAGAGTTCTTTTAAAAACTTGGCATATCTAGGAATTTGTTAAATTGCATCCAACAACGGTATATTCACCTCAACCTTCCAAAAGGTCTCAACAATGTTCTTTTCCTCCTTTTGTTTCTTCATTTCTGTAACACCCCGGATTCTTATCTGTACAGGTATAGCTTATGTGGTATTATTTACGTATTCGAATTATGCTTAACTGCGTATTTATTATTTATTTTGTATTATTCTAACACTATTTGAGTTTTGATGATTAATTGTTGTTTTGAATTCAATATGTGAACTATATGCGCATGACTCGTATGCTTGCTTGCCGAAACCTTATGTATTTAATTTGGAAATTCATGAAATTTGGATATGTGCTACTATTATATGTTATGAACGTGTATATGTGCTCGGTATGCATTTTGGACCTCGTTTGAACCCTCGAAACCAACCCAGAACTCAAACAAAACACCTAACCCGCATAAATGACCCTACACGCTTCTAAGACCCGCATCTCCCTCCTTACATACTCAAATGGACCCAAACTTGAACCCATATTTCCCTCACATAATAACCCATCAGCTATGACCAATCTCATTCAAAAATTAAACACTCAAACCCTCCCTCAAGAGCTAAGACAATCAGTCCAAAGAAGAGAAGGAAGATAGTACTATTCATCATCCTTAACAAGTTTCCACCACCTTCATCCCTTGTTTTCTTGTACTTGTGAGTATAGATTTCTTTACGGAATGATCTCCTCTTTCTTTTAAGCTATTGTATGCATATTATACTTGAAGTTTGCATGAGATATGAAGATATGTGCTCAAATGAGGGTTTGAACCCATAATGTGTGATCATGCCCATTTCTATGATTTTCTTTAAGTTTTATGTGTGTATTATGATCACTTGAACTTCCTTGTAATTTCTATGGATTGATTATATGTGGTAGTTGTGCATTTATTGATTTGCCATTAATGCATATTTGATTGAATTGGAGAAATGTGATCATTTTCATCTTGCTCGCATGATTGAGCTTTGACAAACTTTTGAGCATGATGTGGTATTGGTTTCTAAGAGTTCTTGGTGCTTAAAACTTGTTCTAATTATGGAATGATTGGTTTGATGGTTCCATGTTGGTTGCTGCACTTCATTTTCGCTGAAACAGGGGCTGCACAGCCGTGGGAAATTGTGAACAAATCGCGCGCGGCTGCGCGCCAAGTTCGACTTGAAAATATTTTGGAAACAAATCACCGCGCGGATTTTTTTCTTGGAACTCGCATGGCCACGCGGAAAGTTCGAACTGGAGGAAAAATAATACCGCACGGCCGCCGCACACGGCATTGTTGCCTCATGCATGCATGTTTGTTTCATTTTCGTTTGTTATTCTTACGCTTTCCTCGGTTCTTTTGTGATTTAAATTGACTTATTTACTTGACAAAATGTATGTTATGAATGCTAATGGAGACTCTTGACTCAATATGAATTTTTTTGGCTTTAATTGATATGATTTATGTTTCATACATGTATGTTGGGATTCATGCACCAATTTGGAGTTCAATGCACATGAAAGACGCATGTTATGATTGAGAACGATTGGAATGATATGTGGATGCATCATTTTCACCTTAATTGATCTTATATGCATCTCGTGTCATTTGCACGACATTGCTGTACGTCATATTTGGTCCTCATGTGTTCACTTCACTTTCTTTGCACAGATACCGATCATGTTGGAGGCGAGGGCAAGTTCTAGCTCCTTGTTGTCCTTTCTCCCTTTTTTCCATAAGGTGGGTTTCTCTTCTAATAGGTAAACGACCCAATATATCCCCTTATATGCAAGTTTTAAGCTAAAAACCTATATATATAGTTATTGAGTTGTTTTCGTGTAAATGTTTTCAAATGTAAGCCCTTTTCTTGTAAATCCTACCAAAATGTTTTGGCGAGAACATGAATGTGCACGGGGCCCAGGGACTTAGTGTGTGAGGCTATCCGAGAAGGCAAGGGCCGACGGTGGTTCTCTCATACTAGTTCCAACCAATGAACGGCGAAAAGAACTTTGCCAGGAGTTTTGGCAAAGAAATGCTAGCCGGGCTTTTGGGGATTCATATACCCCACTAGCCACTATGAATGGATGGCCGGGGTCTTGCAAGCCCATCCATCACCCGGAGAAGGAGGAATGTACGGGAAAGGCCAGTTTCCGAAATGCCCAAACGTATTGAATATGAATGATTGTGCATGAAAGAATTGATTGCATGATAACGCATGAACGTACGAATGTAATGATACACATGAGAAGGAGATTGGATTGTACATGTCACGCCCTGAGTTTTAGCCACGCAGGTTTGACAATTACGTGAGGGTTTATTCGCAATTTCGCTATTTGAATTAGGTATTAATTGACATAATATGTGCTAAATTTATGTAGTTATGTGATAACTAAGTGTGTTATGTGCAATTCGTGCTAATTATTGAATTATACTTTCATTAATTAAATAAAACAAAACCCGTGACCTACGTGTTGATATTTTAATTAATTCGGGTCTTTATGAATATTCTATAATTGTATTGAGTTTAATTAATTATATCTAGAATTTATGAGGCGCCTTGTTTAATAGTCCAAATTAGAGGGATTATATTGCAATTACTCCAATTCAAAATTGCTGATACACATTAGGCACATGACACGTGCAAGCCTCTTATTTTCCTTGAAATTCAATTTGCAATTCTCCAACATGAAGTAATCAGATGATAAAGAACAAAGTTCAGCCATTTCCATCCCATCTTCTTCACACGCACCCCTACCGAACTTCGTGCGCCACCTCCATCCAATTCTTTTCCTTGAATTTCAGCAACAACAAGGTAAAGACAGCAACGTTATTTCCCTTTCGAACATGATTGTGTCTTTTAACTATCGAAGTAGTTTGAGTAGTCCGAACTCTTGCAATTGATGACTGGAAATGAATCCTGAGATGGAGAGATATACTTGCTTATGGTAGGATTAGATGGGAAATAGATTAATCTATTAAATTTATGATTGTTGCGTGATTAGAACCTTGAGAATCTGTGTTTTAAATCAAAATTGTAGTTCTTGTTGACGTAATACTTAAGAGAAGGGGTCTAAAGTGAAACTCATATGCCAGGAATTAATAGAATTCATGTTAGAACCAAGTTTCTTTGGAAAAATTATCATATGTTGTTGGGAAGACAGGGCCTGAACTTAGCATGATGAACCTTGTGAAGCCTTGTTTCATGTTAGAATTATGATTTAAAATTTGATATATGGGAAGCTGCAAATTTAAGAGCATGCTGGAAATATAACTGGAGGATTAAACAAGTAATATTTTAGTTGTGGGAATGAAATCTGGATATACTTAACATGTTTTAGACTTGTTCGTTGTAAGATTTTTGATATCTATGGTTAAGATCTAGTATCTCAGACCTAAATTGCAGCCTGTTAGCATGCCAGTTTTATAAGATTTGTAAGCTAGAATTAGTTATAAAACAGGGTATGGAGAAACTTGAGCAATCTTGATTGAATAACTGAGTTGGTTGGCTTCAAGCATGGAAAATCTGATTCTTTGTGTGCTATACACGTTTAGAAACATCATGGGGATAATATTAGGGAATAAGTTTTGATGTTTTTGAATGAGTTTCGCAGGACTAAGAGTGTGGCGTACATGACCCGAAACTTTGACAACTTATATGCAGAAAATTCAGATGTGAATTCTGAACTCATACGACCTCATTTTCCAAAACTATTTTAACTGGATATTCCTAGTATATTAAGGTTTATATCTGTCAAATTTCATGTTAAACCGAGACCATTTAATATCCGAGGAAAAATTAAAAACGGTCCAGCAGTCCCCTGTTTTCTGGTTTGGAGTAGCGGCTAACGAAGAGCAAGTAAATGTATGAATTTTTAAAAACTGTTTTACCGGGTTACTTATGAATATATTGAGTATATCTCCGTAAAATTTCAGATTAACTCGACCTCGTTTGATAGGGTAAACATAAATTTCTTTGAAATGTGTTCTGCAGTGACGTTTCTATTTTTCCTTCGTCTTTGCTCTTAAATCAGTATTAATATAGCAACATCTAGGGATTGAGACCTATACCCTTTAAAAGATCTACATGTCTAGTTTATTAGGATTTTTATGGATCATTAAAATCCATTCCGAGCAAAGAGTTATAACGTTTTTCCTACAAGGTGTACAGGCAGAAAGTTCTGCATAATTGAGTTTATTTAAATCCTCTCATGAACTTTAGTAATATGTTTCCTAACCATTTTGTGCCTTTCCTTTGTTCTTTCTCTCAACCCTTAAGTCTTAAACCTACCCTCTATAGGTAATCTTAAATGCAATTGACTAATATCCCTTATACTCGCTCCGTTTGAATCGTTTTCTAGGAGATACAGTAGCAATTAAACTCACAGGGGATCTAAGTGTAATATATTGAAGCTGTGAATTCTTATTCTAAACTTGCTCGATTGTTGTGTACTCTTGATGACTTGTGTTCGTATACCGAAATGTGATTGATTGAATGCTTATATGATGCCCTATTTTCTATAATTACTCATGTTATCTACGAACATGATCTAATATCACATTATCACATGCCTACTTGCATCATTTGCAATTGTTTCACGTCGTGCGTCATATATGCTTCATAGAGAGTCGAGTCTTACGTGTCCCCGTCCGGTCTGTACAGGTGATCACCAGGGAGGTGACAACCCAGCAGAGTAGGTGTTTGTGGTATCTCCCGTTTTGCT
>JBBMKE010414088.1:0-11391 GCA_037834125.1 Lippia alba | reverse complement strand
CAGAGGCGTAGTCGGCAATGAGCGCACCATCTAGGGAAAAAAAGTGGATTTAATGGTTACAAAACAAAATACAAAAACCCTTATTTGTTGAGTTAAAAGAATGAAATCCCAAATAAATATACGAATCGAACGAAAAAACTGAAATTCCAGTAATTTTAGGGAAGAAAACTAACTTCCATACATTGGGTACGACGTCCCTTCCTCAGAGCCATTTCTATTTTCAAATGTTTAACCGCTTCAACAGCGTGCTTCGTGGAGGAGTGGGTAAGAATTCGCTCTTGATTTTATGGTATCAAGAGTTGGACTTTGAAACTGCTTCTTCTCGACTGAAGGCGGTTGTGTGTCGTCGCCGTCACCGTCGCCGGTGGTCGTAGATGATTGAGAATCGGACCTCTTTGCAATGAAGTAGGATGTTGAAGCAAGACTGGTTTGTGTGGAAAATTTTTAATTTCACCGAGGATATTTATGTAATTTCACGCATTTTAGGAGGTTTCAAAAATAAGTTGAGGTGAATTGGGGATGTAAAATAGTGTTGTTCTGAATTGGGTGGTTTTGAAAAAGTTATAAACTATACTAGGGACCATTAATTAATTTTCAGTAAATTTTATATGTGTTAATTAATTTACTTTGAATATATATTTGTATTTTGAAAATTCTATTTTGAGGGAATTAATTTATAAGGGGTGGACATTTCAAATAAAAAAAATGAGGTAAAATTAGTGGAGTGGGGGGGTGGGGCGGAAGGGGGGAATTGAGCCCCCCTTGGCCTTGATTGGCTCCGCCAGTGACAGTGGTTGTGAGTCAGGCATGGCAATGAGCCGAGTCGAGCCTTGACATTTTTTCATGGCTCGGGCTCAGCCTTAGAATTTTTAGTTCAAACTTAGTTTACGAGCCAGCTAGACCCAACATGTTGGCTCGGGCTTGGCTCGACCAGTCTCGACTGGGCTCGCGAGCCATGCCTTTATGCTGCTTCAGATTCCTTTAAAGTTTAAAGCTTATTTCTGGATCAATCGTTTGCAAGAAAGTAGAAAATTTTTGGAATTTACGTGAAAAAAAAAGAAAACACAACTACTGTTAGATTCATAGAGTATAAGAAAATCATGGATCCATTTGAGAATAAGCTTAAAACATAAAAAGAAATAAGAGAATCGAATCTGGCTTCAAGAAGGGAGAATCAAATCGGGGCATTCGGTGGTGGCGGTTGGATTCAGCGGTGGCGGTGTTTTGAAGGTGCGGATGATGGAGGTGGTTGTCGTCTTCAGTGGTGGTGGTGATTGTGTCTTCGGCAGTGATGGTGGTTGTTGTCTTCGGCGGTGGGTGTGGAGGTGACAAGGCAGGCAGATGTTCAACATTAAGAGAGAAAGTGATGGGCTGGTTTAGAATTGTTTAAATGAAAGTAGGGTTAGGGTGCTTTGATCTACAAAGTACGATTATTAACGTATAGATTAATTTATAAATTTTTTATTTAATTTATTTGGTTTAAAAAGATATTTTATACAAAATATAAATAGAGATATACATATATATATATATATATATATTCAATATATGCACGTATACATCGACCAAAAATATATATATATGCACATTTTTTTAAAAAATAATAATAGGGCTCACGAGCCACGAGCCAGAAATAATGAGGTTCGGGCTTGTTTGTGAGGCACATGAACCGAGCCACTACTCGGCTCGGCTCGCGAAAGTTGAACTCAAGCCCGAACTTTTTACGAACTGGCTCGCGAGTCAGTTAGACTCATCGCCATCCCTAGTTGTGACAGAATTTGTCATTAAATTGTAAATTTTTGAGACTTAAAGAGACTTATTTGAGAACGTGAAAAAAAAAAATGTCCCAAAAATATATAGAGAGAGTACTTAATGTCCTGATTTTGTAATTTTTTTTAATTAATATAGTCAGTTTATTTTTTAAATTCAGGTTTTATGTTTATCTAATTGTTCAAGATAGAGGCTATGCAGTTCTGTAGACCCAAAATTATCGACCAAATAAGCTAAATACATTAAAATAATAATAATAAATAAAAACGGGTCAGGAAGACTGTGGGGTTTTTACTGAGGCCCCCACCTTATATATTACTAAGAAAACAACAGTACAAAATGGCATACATACTATGAGTCATAATCCACATGTTAAGCACACCATTACAAATAAGGGTTAATTACATCCAGACCCCATGTAAATATAGGAAATTATAAGTAGTGACCCTCTTAGCCGATCTATTTTACATACACCCATTGAGGAGTTTTAAAATTACACTTAACCCTTAATATTGAAAATTTTTCGTCGAATAATTATAGAATTTGTAAAAAATTTATAAATTACCCGTTATGCCCCCCACTTATCATGTTAATTTTTTTAAATAATAAAAAATGTGAATTGACGATAGTACTCCTGTTTATACTTAAGAAGATAAGATTTTCTTTTGTGATTCAATACACGTATCATCTCTTGTTTCTAGCCATGAAGAAGCTGATGCAAAACTCTTCATCGTATCATCTCTTGTTTCTAGCCATGAAGAAGCTGATGCAAAACTCTTCATCTTCTACACAATATGTTTATTGAGTCACAAAAGAAAAGCTTGTCTTCTTAAGTATAAATGGGGGTACAATCGTCAATACACTTTTTTATTATTTTAAAAAAATTTAATACGATGAGTGTGGGGCATAACAGGAAATTTGTAAATTTTTGACATATTCTATTAATTATTATTTGACAGAACAATTCAAACATTGAGGGTTACGTGTAATTTTAAAACTTCTAATGGGTGTATGTGTAATATTTTGGCTAAAAGGGTCACCAATTGCAATTTTCTTTAATTATATGAGGTGTAAATATAATTAACCCGACAAATAAATTGTCCCTCCCAAACATAAGAAAATAAACTGAGCTTGCGGGTGTCATGTAAATAAAGATTCTTGATACACACCGATCTTTTTGGAACAATTGTTGGCTCCTTATGAGAGCACCTAGATCACTTCGGGGCTTTCACATGGTAACAATTTGTTAACATTATTGTCAGTGGCATCTTGAGGACTCTTGTCATAACCTGTTGTAGAGAGATAACATCCATCTTTCCTTGGCCAAAGCCGGACATCGTGAACCATATCATCGTCAATTACATTTAAGTCTCAATCTAGCAGCCCGAAGTGTTGAAACATAGGCAAAAGGAGGAAGAAGAAGATTTCGTATTATTCATTGTGAATTCTATGTACAGTGGAATGAAGAAACCCTATGATAGATAGTAAAGATCCCTACAAATTAGAGATTGAATTTCTCTGCAAATTAAGGTAACAAGATCACTGCTTAACTAAACGTATCTTCTAACACTCCCCCTCAAGTTAAGAAATGGAGCCGTCAATGCTTAACTTGTCTAACGCCACTTAAAAAATCTATCAAGACACCGCCTTAGTCAAAATGTCAGCAAGTGGTTCCTCTGATCTAACAAAGATAAACTCAATAGTACCATTTTCCTGTTTTTCTATAATGTCGATCAACCTACACATGTTTGGTCTTGTCATGTTGCACGAGATTTTTTGAGATACTAATTGCAGCCTTGTTGTCACAATTTATCCGACCTGGACTCCTTGAAGCCATACCAATCTCGATCATCAACTTCCTTAGCCATACGATCTCGGTGATGCCCTTGCAATCCCTCTAAACTCAGTTTATACGTTGGAGAGGGCCACAACTTTCTATTTCTTACTCTTCCATGCCACTATGTTCTCTCCGAATGGAGGGCAAAGAATCCAGAAATGGATCTTCTGCCATTCAGGTTTCCTGCCCAATCGGCATTTGTATAAGCCTCAATATCCAAAAGGCCGTGTCTGCCAGACATGATCCCATTTCTGACCGAGCCCTTCAGGTACCGAATCATTCTTATTACGACCTCCATATGTTTTTTCTGAGGTCAATGCATGAACTGGCTAACAACTCCCACATCATAAGCAATGTCGGGCTTAGTGTGAGACAGATAGATCAACTTTCCTGATTATCTCTGATATCATTCCTTCTCAGCTATATCTCCATTATCCTTGATTCTGAGCTTGTGCTTTACTTGAGTTGGAGTGTCCACTAACTTACAATATAATAGTCTAATCTCTGTAAAATGATAAAGAATATACTTTCTCTATGAGATGAAGATTCCATGCTTGGATCATACTACTTCGATTTCCAAAACGTACTTCAGTCCTCCTAAGTCTTTCATCTCAAATTCTCTGAACAGACTTTCCCGAAGCCTCTCTATTTCCTCACTATCACTTCCTGTAATGATCATGTCATCAACATAGATGATCAAACACGTGATAAGATCTCCTAGGGTTTTTAGGAATAGTGTGTGGTCAGAATTACTCTGTGTATAGCTATACCACTGCATCGCCATTGTGAATATTCCGAACCATGCCCTTGGGGACTGTTTAAGTCCATATAGGGCCTTTTAGAGCTGACAGATCTCATTGCCCCTGTAGTGGTCGGTAAATCCTAGCGGCGCTTCCATGTGCACTTCTTTTGTCAAATCCCCACGCAAAAAAGCATTCTTCACGTCGAACTGGTGAAGAGGCATATTCTTATTTGCCACTACAAATAGCAGGACCCAAATTGTATCTATCTTAGCCACTGTGAAGAAGGTTTCGGAGTGATTAATTTCGTATGTCTGAGTGTACCCCTTTACCACCAACGTTCGTCCTTAGCATGATATCCATAATGAGGTAACAGAACTTGTAAGTTGCTTATCCCCTCATACAATTCATTATGAAGATACCATCACAGTTACAATTAACCCTTATGCTCTAGATGTTGTAGTATGTGACAGATATATCTTGACACGGAGAAGTAACAGGGAAATACCTCCATCTCAATATTCACCTAAACTGAAGTCTCGATCCTCCAAGTACCCGATGGCAAATATGATCAGGGGGAGTATGTCTTAAATTGTAAAGGCTTTTTTGGGAAACCTCAATAAGGAAGAAATTTCTAGAACAGTCCAGGAGGCAGTGAAAAGTGAGGAATGGTCGAAAGTCATGCAAGTAGAGATGGATGTCTTAGAGAAAAATGAAACATGGGAAAAGTGTGTGTTACCTCAAGACAAGAAACCAATGGGATGCAAATGGGTGTTTACTATCAAACACAAGGCGAACGGTACAATTGAATGGTACAAGGAAGGGTAGTGACAAAGGGGTACATTCAGACATACGGGATTGATTACTCTGAAACCTTCTCCCCAATGGTTAAAATAGATACAATTCGGGTCCTGCTATCTTTGATAATCTACATCTTATTTTATAATGCATCATAAATAAGAAGTAATAATAGGATTGTTCTTCGGGTTTTTTTATTAGAGTATTATATAATGACAAAAAAAGAAGGTAGGTGCAATTCACTTATTATTATAATTTGTTGAGTCTAATCAAACTACGTTTGGACTAAAATTTTCCAGCCATTATTCATTATCTTGAGGCGGAAAAAAAACCTCATCCCTAAACATAAAATTTTCGTGCATATGAAATTGCTCTGTAAGGTATATTGAACATTTACTTGACTTTGACTTTATAATAAATTTACACTTAATTTTACAAATTTATTTTTAGTGGTAAAGTCGAGTATTAATTTTATTTTATTTTTTTTTTTGGAAAAAATTATAAAATTGGTATACCAACTAGACTCATTCAAAAAAAATTGTACAATATCTTTTCCGACGACAAATTTTTCCCACAACTCTCAAAAAGTTGCAATTTATTACAAATTTTCACCGGAGACCCGAATATTGACCCGAAATCTCATGTGTCATCATTTTGTATTAGGTGGTAATACCACCAAGGTCACATCCAATACCACTAAACATGTGTCTTTTTGACCCATATAAAAAAATATTGAAAATGTCACATAATCCATATTTATTTGGGAGAAATTTCCATCCTAATACAATCACATCGGCATACAGCTATCTTAAAAACACTAATCTTAACTAAATTATTTAAGCAAATTTGTTAGAAATATAACTAATATATTTAGTTTTATTTTATGTAATATTTGGTTTTATCTATTTTATATTCGTCTTTTATTTTTATCTTAGATTCCTAATGTAAAGGATAACTTCCATCTTAGATAGGTTATATATATTTACGTAGTTTATATCTTAGGATTTATTGAGAATACAGAATATCAGAATTTATAGTCTAGATTATCCATCTATTCTAAGATGCATATCCTTTAATCTCCAAGATGGTATCAGAGCAAAAGATTTATTACGCTGCGAAACAACTTCTCCCTAACAAAATCCAAAAGATTTCTTCCGCTTTCATAAACAAAACAAAATCCTCCATCATAAATAAAATTTTCTGATCCATGGCAATTTTGCCTCGAATTTCTTTAATTTTGACCATGACAAGTACGTCAGGAGTAATTTTCTTATCTATAGCAAGTCCGCTATGTGTTTTCTCTTATCCATGACAAAGTCGTCATGAGTAATTTTTTTGTCCATGGCAAGTCCTTCATGTGTTTTCTCATACATGACAAGTAGTCATAAGAATTCTTCTTATCCATGACAAAGTCCGCCAGGAGTAATCCATCAAAAGATTAAATACATGAAAGAAAGTTCCAAAAGATGTAACTGGAGCAATGATAAATTGTGAATCAAATTTTGAAGAAACAAGAAACAGAAAAATAAGGATCAGAAAATGAAGGAGTTGCAGAACAAGAAAGGATTTTGCAGGAAAAATAAAGTTTTCAAAAGAAGATTTTGCAAAAAAAAAAAAATAATGTTTTCAAAAGAAGAATTTGGAGAAAATCGTTGGATTTTTCTTCATTATTCCAAAAACACCAACTTGAGGGGCAGTGTTCATAATATATTTAATTTTATTTTATGTAATATTTGGTTTTATCTATTTTATAACCGTCTTTTAATCCTATATGAGATTCCTAATGTGTAGGATAATTTCCATCTTAGATATGTTATATATATATATACACGTAGTTTGTATCTTATGATTCATTGATAATACAGAATATGAGAACTTACAGTCTAAATTATAAAATACGTATTCTATTTCACTTCTTTTCTCTTCATATTCATGTATTCTAAGATGCATATCCTTTAATTTCTAAGAAAAATTAAATAATCATATGTTTCTTTATTCCTATCCTTTATGTGATGCCCCGTGTTTTTAAGACCAACAAGGTATGGTGTCACGAGTGTGGTTAGACTGAGAATTACGTGTTTCAATTGTTTAATTATTTAAATTACATGAATTATGTGCTTAATTACTTGTTTACAATTTAATTGTGATTACGTGCATTCATGGTTAACGTTTGTTCGTTTTGTTTTAATTACACGTACACAATATTCCTTTCCGAGCCTTGATCTTTTATTCTTGGAAATTCCCGAACCTGTTTTCTAAACTTTTTATTTAATTCGGGAAATTAGTTCTAGCCCGGTCGTATTTTAATTCGAGCCGAAACCACACAAAAAATCACAACACACAAATACCTTCCCGACCGGGCCAAAAGAAAGAACACACAGACACACACACCCCATTTCCCCTTTCTTCTTCTTCTTCTTTCTTCCTTCCCCTTTTGTCTCCAAGAGAACCCCCATTCCACCACCACTCCTCACCACCGACCACCACCACCGGTCACCTCTGGCGCCACCGCGACCACCATTCCTCCACCACACCATCATCATTACCTTCCCTTCTTTCTCACTGTCTCTTCTATCTCCATTTCAAGCAAGAAATCAAGAAAAGAGGAAGTAGTTAACTCCATCAACTCCGACAACTTTTCGGCCACCACGAACTCACCTCGACGTCCACATTTCATTCCCGGTAAGTATCCTTTCGATTATTGGAGTATTTGGAGTTTTTTGCTTGTGTGTATATATGTATATTTTGGCGGGTTTGTCGTATTTGAGTTTGGTTTCGCGTTTCGTTCGTACTTTTGATTTTCTTGAGTTTGGGTTGTTGTGTGTTGTTGGTTTTGGGCTCCGGTGATATCTCGATCAGCTGTTTTGGCTGTTTTTAAGCCTTTCCCATAGCTTCTCCTGTTCTGTCGCCTTGAGTCCCGGTCGGAATCAGGATTAGTTCATTATTAGTCCCGGTTGGGATTCCTTATCAAGTTGGTTGTTTGTTGGTCGTCCCCACTGATATTATTTTTAGTGTATTTTTTGTCCCGGCCGGGATCCCCCCTTTCAGTAGCTGCCTGGACGCTTGTCCCGGTTGGGATTTTTTTTCTGTTGTAGCACCCCGCACGTAAGACACCACATCCCCCGCAATACGGTCCGGCACGAGTGACGAAACAGTGAATCCGCACACGTACCTAACTATAGAGAACGGGTGACAAATCAAAAACTTTCTAACCTAGGCGGAACGTAGACCCTGTCAAATAAAAACCCAACCAGAGAAATGCAAACAGCGGAAGACTTAAATTTATACGCATGCATTGGCCACGGGCCTGCAGAAATTAAACATACAAGTCACAAGCAGCTAGGGCTCCTCAGGCCTCTTTTATACACGATCAAAACCCGATAAGGGCAATTCATATCAAGTATACATCGTGTGAAAATACATAACTTACAAAATGATTCAAATTCAGAATAATACAAAAGCGAATGCCAAAGATGCTCTAACTCAGACCGATCGACTTAAAACTGGACAAGACTCCGCCTAGCTCCAAACGCCACGTAAAACTTGCACACTAAAAGATTGGGGAGGGAGAGGTGTCAGTCTTACTACTCGATTGAGTGAGGGGCTACCCACTCACGCTACATACACATATAGAGCAAAGCACCTTTCAAGAACATGCATGGTTCATAAGCCCATGGATAGTTTTTACACATCAAAGATTTGCCCGTGGTACATATATATAGGGATTTGATTCAAAACAAAATAAATTAAAGCTTAACGGATTCACATATCTTAAATCAAAGGAAACATATTAAATCTTACCAAACGTAACAATTCATATGGATTCAAATCATATTAAATCATACATACTCAAAAGATTCATATTTTATCTTATTTCGGAAACATATCCCCGTTTTATAACTTTTAACGAAACATACATACATACATAACTCGGTGGGTACGAGTAACAAATCCCATCCTGGGCTCCCCAAAAGGAAATATACAAATCATACGAATTCATATAGACATATAGATTAATAAACAAATCTCCTTATCCGGTGATGGAAGGGTTGCGCGACCCTAACCATCTAAACAGACGCGGGGAGCACGTACACTCAAACTCTCTGGTTCCCGTTGTCCAACCAAACCTCCTGGTGGACTTTGGGTTATCCTTTACGTATATATATGGAAGTGTGCACAGGGATCATAACTGGCGACCCCGATGGTCATTTCGGGTCTCCCTTACCCACATCTCCTGGGCCCCAAATCATACCATGTCATAAGGATTCATATAGGCACATTCGGTACGTAGCACTTTGCACCCGAAGGTATCAAGAGGTGGCTCCCGTACTAAACCGTAACATAACTTAACCCGCTACAAATCATAACAAACTGAATCATACAAAACATACCTTAACCTTGCTGCAACTATGCTTTACATACATCTCCGTGTCAAATTTATATCAACTCCAATGCTCCTATCACCCAACTCATAAGAGGTACACGGTTTGAAGCGTAGTTGAGCGATACCAAACAAAACATATCAAATCAAACCAAATCATACACATAAGGTTGGCTATAGCTCGCATACAATGCATACAGGCACAAAAGTAGGGTTTAGCTATAATCTAACCTCACCTTTCACCGATAAAGCCAAAAACCAAACACGTGATTCACCCCGAAATCAAAACGGACCACGAAACACCATCCTAAGTGCACCTTAGCCAACTGGAAGCATAAACACAAAATTTAGAGTCAATATGAACCATTAGATGCTTGAAAATGCTCATATATGCAATGAATTCATATGAAGTGCATAAACGTACCATAAAATACATAATGAACCATACCTCGAATATGTGTATTCAAATCAAACCAAATTCAAATACATTCAAGGTAACACACATATATTCATGTTAGAACAACTTAGGAGTCATATTGGGGGTGGGAAAGATGCAGAGAAGCCAAAAGAAGCGAAGAAACGACGAAAGAAAATGGCCGAAGCTATTGGACCAAACCAATGGCCGTTGGTTTTCCCCCCTTAATTTCCCACGGCCGTTGAAGCTATGCAGTAGCTTCCTACTGTACACAGCCATTCCAGCAGCCGTTGGAACCCAAGAACAAAAATCCCATGGCCGTTGATTCACTCCAGTAGCAAAACCTTGTTTTTCATGCAATTCCGGCCAAAAGCAACACCAAGGCATGCTTAATCAATCCAAATTCATACATAAACTTGATAACTCATGCATATTCATATAGGCATCATTTAGCATTGAGGGAGCATGAATTCATAAGCAAAACTCTAATGCAACACTCACATACACACATAGAGTCCAACCGACGCACATCTCAACAAGCATGCATAAATGAGTGCCAAAACCAACTTCTTAACGCCACAAGGCACAAAACCAAGTCCTAACACATAGTACTACTCAAATACCATAAATTTGGTGAAGGGGATCGAGTGATCATGCCAATTACCAAGCCAAAATTCATCAAGGATGCTTCAAATGATCACTTGAGCACATATATCATACATTGGAAGCCTTAAACCAAGTTCTCAAGAAAAATCCCACAAACCCACCATATCCACACTTGCTAGCAATCTTCTCACTCAATCACAAATCTAAGAAGTAATAAATATCTAAGGCAAAAGCATCAAACACTCCCATAAATGCATAATAAGGCAACAAGAACCAAAGAGGGGCAAGAAATCATATAAGCCCTAAAACCCTTACTATTCAAGCCATAACCAAAACACATGCTTCCCAACATATAATCCCACAAATATACACATAAAGAAGGTCACAAGAGCAAAATGAATCCAATATGTGCTTACTTTAAAGAGAAAGTGGAAGAAGAAGGGATGTCTTGAGCTTAGGTTGAGCAAAAATGGACGCTTGGAGTTTGGGCCTTTCTTCTTTCCTTTCCTTGGAGGGCTTCTGCATATGGAGTGAGGTTGAGAAAGAGAAAGTGCAGCAAATTATGTATAAGGTAAGGAAAAGTCCACAAAGGCATGTCCATCGGTCCTATTTAGGTATTTAGGTACATATTATTTACGCGGGTCGATATTTAGGTCGAAACGAGGTCAGAAAATTATGGGGCTAATCTCATTGAATCCAATTCATTGAATCAAACTCAATGAAGGTGTCAGAACTCGAATCCGAGTTCCTAAGCTCAAGAAACGACTTAGGGACTCAAAAGGCCATAATTACCGAATGGCCCCAAAACATACAAAAAGTGATCATTTGAGTCCAAACTAATTAC
>JBBMKE010414069.1:0-11391 GCA_037834125.1 Lippia alba | reverse complement strand
TGAACCTTATAATAATCAAAACTTAGGACAATTATTAAATGTATGAAACCCTAGCTAATTCGATGGATCCCATGAATGATAGCTAACCTACTCACAATATAAATAATTAAAATTTGTGAAATTCCTTAAAAAATGAGGTAATGTGAAATACATATAATAGTTTTTCATATTAAATACAAAAATGCTAACAAAACGAGCCCCGTTGGATCAAATTTCATTTGATAAAAACATCCTACGAGGCATTTTCTGATAAGGTGGAAAAAGAAAGCAATTCCCACTTTTAGAGGAATACGTTGAGGGAAAAAAAAAATGTAATCGTGACCCGACGAAATCCTATCAAAATAAGAGTTTTACCAAGTAAAGTGAACTTGAAGGACATAAATGTAATTTTTCCTATTAATTAAATCTTGAGTTTGTTATGAATATATGGCCATCAATTGATATTCCCCTATATAATTGGGGCAATTTGAAATAATTTCCTAGCAATTTGGAATATTTTAATTTAATTTTAATAAAATTATAAAACATAATAAGATATAAATACTGCATTAGAACGTTTTAATATTATATTTTGCGAATATTATACAATATATTTTGAGGTGTATTTTAAATACGACATTTTGCCAAAATGGAGAGTTTGAGTAAAAATATAATGCTCAATTAGAATTTATCTCACATTATCGGTTGTAAATAATTACTCAATTATTGGATAAGGAAAGTACAGTCTTTTGGCAGATAGAAATTAGGATATATAATACATTTAAAGAAGCAAACTAGTTTACTATTGAAGTAGAAATTCACAATGCCAAACTTTTCAATCAACCAATTAAATTAATAATAAATGTGTATTTACATATGAAAAATAGTGGATATTAGTTGATGACTGCATATCAAGAAGCTAAAATATATAGTTACATATAATTACTTACCGTCTGGAAAAATCAGAGGTAAACTTTTTATTTTTCGTCTTCTCTTGGTAATTCGCGATGGCTATAAATTCATTTGAATTTATTGTTTCCTTCATGCTCCGATACATCTGTATGCTCATCAAATAGAAAAACATAAGCTACAAATATCTTGCAATTTTGTGTAAATTTCAGGAAAAAAAACCGATCACTCAATATATATATATATATATATGATTGATCAGGCTCGACTAAATTAAATCATTTTTAAATTAGTTTTGGACTGAATTTTATTTAATATATGAATTGTTAGTGTATGCCCGTAGTCCATAGCTAGCTAAAGTTGAGTGATTTAGGTAAAATAGGAATAGAACATCTCATTTATTAATGAATTGCGCACACAAGTTAAGCATTATCAAGAAATTCTATAATATTATTAGGATATAAATTATAACACTTATGATTGGACACTTGAAAGGTTGTTTCGACCACTAGCAGCTTTTTGAAACTTTTCTCGTATAATTAGATTAAGCAATGCCTAACCTAGCTACACTATCAGATATTAAATTATGTGAACTATACATTCAAAAGTCCACTATTAATAATCTTGATAAAACTTTAATTCTTGCTGGATATTAATATTCCAATAATTTGGTGAATATTCGAGGCTTGGGAGGAAAAAGAACATATACATTCTTTGGAATTTGATGGTATAAAAGGGTAAAAGTTAAGGATGTGATCAAGTAATAATTAGGATAAGACATATATCGAAAAAAATCTTGTAAAGGTTGAATTATTATGTTAGTAAAAGTTTAAATAGGTGATGGATCGAAATATGTTTCAACTTCTAATAATGCACGTACACTTCAAAACATACTATATTACATCAGACAATCATTATGTGAAAATTCATAAAAAAATAATATGTGTTGTGTAAGTGTCATGTTATGTTTATATCATCGTATTCGTATTCGTGCATCATCCGCTTCAACTTTCAACACAAACCCCAAATCTTTCTGAGAGAGAGAGAGAGAGAGAGAAAGAAAGGGAGAGGGAGAGAGATAGGACGCATGACAGTCCTAATCACAGATACATATGTTCTTGAGAACAGGTTTTACTTATCATTTGGTTGGAAAATGAATGATAAACACATCTGATATAATCAGATTAATTATTTTTGTAATTATGAAGCATTAACAGGTCACCTATATATATGAATAAATATTACACCTGGAGATGACTCTTGATATGAGAAATCTTAAGACTTTTCACAGCCATCTTTTGCATAATCTTCTTCGGAGTTGCTTCTGTTTAAATCCCAAAAAAACAAAAAACATTTAAATCAAGAATTAACTCTAATTTCCAAATTGAATATTATCATAATTGTATTCATAATTACCCCATTTTTTTAGAAAAATAACTATATTCGATTAAAACCTTATACTAAACATCATATCAAGAATTAAAATGAAAAACCCTAGTCTGGAAAACCCTTGTACTAGCTTGATTTTCATTTCATGTCACCATATGTTCTTGAAAAGAAAAAAGAAATAATGAAATTACTCAACTGTGTTTTCCTCCGAGACTACGAACTGATTCGACGAACTGATCGTGCAGCTCCGGTGTCCATCGGAGGCGAGGAAAGGAGGATTTTCTGTACTGTCTTGCCCTTGCCCTAGCCCTAGTTCTCGATGATCTCTCGAAATTATCCATTATTTGTACTGCAGAATGATACATTATATTGTGATTATGAAGAATGAGGAAGTATGTTTTTTAAGGTTTGAAAAGTACTATGAAAGAAAGTATATATTGAGGTTACGCTGCTATAATGTATTTATATATATGTATTGTGTCTTGTTTTGAATAGAAATGCGGCAATAGAAGTTGCTTGTCGTATATGGTTGGAGAGTGTGGACTTTTTGGGTGGGCATATACTTAATATTTATATTTTTAATTAATAAGTTTAATATATATACATACATATATATATGTGTGTGTATGAATTGACTAATTATAAGCTTGATAATATATGATCTTATATTCTGAAAGTCACGTTTTGGTGGTGTCGTACGAAATATGAATTGAAATATATACGGCCAAACAGTAGAAGATGTAAATAAATAAATATGTATATATATACTCGTATTTAATTACTAATAATATATAGAAAGGTTGTAATTTGTTGGTTGTTAATTAATATTATACGAGAATTTATTATAAAAAAACTAAAGGAAAATATACGAAAACAATTGATGCGGGTCGATAATGTCAAATATCCTATATCAAAACATTTAAATGTGGTGTTTAATTTATAATTGTTTGACAACCCTTTTCTCAATAGTTAGATTTTGAAGGTGAATTGAGTCAATCACATCATTCATCAAGGAATGTATATTCGTGTAGTCTTATCAAATTTGATGCCGTCATCCACGAAGTTAATTTGATAAATTGAGTTTGGAGCTTTGTAGATCTATTTCTACTTCATCAATACCGCACCGGAGGACCTTAATAAAATTAACTGGCTGATAAAATAGAGAATATATGTTATGTTTGGCGATAGACTGATCGTAAAATATTTTGCAATTTGATTGTTAATTGTAACTTTAATTTATAAATATATATACATATACGATGATATATGTTCTTTTCAAAATTCGCCATGCAGTAAATGTGGAAAATGGGAATAGTACCCAACTCTATACCACCCGATTAAATATAGGATATTAAATTTTAAAAAGTGAGAGAATACTAATTTTTAGTTTCATTATCCAATTATTGATGTGACATTGCCGTGTATATCGTGTAGCTAGCTAGGGCATAATATTGCAGGTCGCAATTTTGTTATTTCATGTCCTACGTTTTGAATGCATGCATGTTGGCATTAAAATTTGGACCATGAAAATCTCAAATTTAACAACCAAGATATTCTTGGATATTACGTTTAGTTTTAGTACCTAAATATTACTTAATTAGCCTCTCTACCTCTGTCTTTAATTTATTTCGGCTATATACATTAAAAATAATTATAGGCTACGTACATTGGAATTAATTGTATAGTAATTGCATTTTAATCAAGAAGAGGATAAACGCCATTTCTTAAATATAAAAAAGCCGACTCCGATCCCATATATATATATATATAACACATCGACAGAATCAACGGAGTAAAACTTATATCAGATCGATCAAGTATTTAAGTTCGTTGGGCATCGAAATTTATTTAAAACCTAAGATAGCTCAATAGTAAGGGACCTTACAATAGAATTCATATTCTCTCTTTTTTAAAATCTAAGTCATTGTCAAGAATAGGCGGTGCCTAATTTTGGACCCATTATGTCAAGCGTCACCCTTTTATTCAACACATTTTACTTTTTGAAAATTCAATTTATTGAGAAATTCAGGATATCAATTTGAAAAGGGCCAAAAATTAGCTTTAAATTCTTGTGAGAATTTTGACTATTGAATTTATTCATTAGTTTCGATTTGCTGCACGTAACATGTGCATCATGTGTATCGTAGCTCGTAAGTATATTTTATTTATTTGAAAATTGTGTATAGAGCTAGATAAATTTGAGAAATATAAACTTTGGTTACAAGTTTTTTGTGATACTAATGATTATTTAGTTTACAAGTTCATTTTCTCGAACGCATGTTGTTTAAGCAGGGATGAAGCCAAGGGTTTGTCCTGAACATAAATAAGTTTGTAATTTTGATATGCATCTTGTATTTAACTTTTTGCATGAGTGATAATATCTTACTTCTCCATATACTAATAGATTTATTCACGTAAGCTACCTAAAAACTTTCCAATCAACGAAAAATTCAAATTTAAACTCAATAGAAACAAATCTCAGCCAATCACATAATCACTGCACGTGCATTACATTCTTATTTAATAAATTATTTTTTTAAAAATATATCAATAATATAATAAATATAAAACAAACATCTTTTCATTATACTATTTTGATTGAATTAGATTTTGATTAGATGCTTTTATCGTTCCTTAGAAAAGTTGATTGCTTTGTAAATTGTCAAAGTTTTTTAAATCTTCGGTATTATTGCTAGAATGTGAAACAGTGAGGGATATTGACAATTTGACATGAACTGTAGTGAGAATATGATAACATGAAAATCGGTGACATTACCAATTACGTGCCATGATTAATCTATCCAATTAATTGGTCAAAGCAGTAATTCCCTTCTTTTATACATTGAAACTTCTATTGATGGAATTTCGGCGCAAAATTTATTAAAGAGTACTGTGTATGTGTTTATAAAATTGTTCGATTTCAACCCAAAAAAAAGAAGTGTTTATAAAATTAATTAATTAATAAATTACAAATGAAAACAATGAAGAAATGACAAAGACAAATGAAGAATTTTTGAAAAATCGTGGTGCTTTTTGTCCCCCGTCTCCCCACTTGGTAGCAAAGTCATTAATGAACCTAGAAAATAAGTTTCATTTTTAAAATATAAATATTATGTAGTAGCTGAATTCAAAAAAAAAAAATTAGTATCTACATCAAATTGTTGTAATGCCCGAATTCATAAAAGATCAAATGAAAAAACGGGGGAAAATTAGAGGTGCAATTGGCAATTTAGCAGTACTTTCTTATTTTTATATACTATTCATGGTCTTTAATTTTTTTTTTTTTTGGGAAACCGTCTTTAATCAATTTATTTGTTTAAGGGTGAGAGAGAGCAGAGACCACTCTCAAGTCTCAGCTTAATTAATTAATTAATTCACCATTAATAGAAAGTGCAGTGACCGCTCCAGTCCCATATACAGCTAATTAAACCTACTTCCATGGGTCTGGTGGGCCCCCCTCCTTTTTGTATCATTAAATAAATTTAAATCATATTATTTTTTTATTATATTTAACACACACCCACACTATATTAACGTATTTATGCGCATTAAAACAAAAAAAAAATTATATAATACACCCACACTATATTAATTAGCATATTTATCCGCTTTATATATTTTAATATGATTTACAATTTTAAATTATTGTACTGACGCATTATTCACTTTAAGATAATTTAAAATTCTAATTTTCTGCATTAATATAACAAATTTGCGTGCATTTTTTATTAGAATGACATACAATTTCTAATTCATGGATTTGATAAAATGAAAATGAATTAGGTTGTTGTTATTATTAATAATTAAATAAAATCTTATTTTATTTTTTAAATTTTAATTTGAAATTTTATGTAAAATAAACTTATATGATATATATATACGATCATCTAAAATATATTTTTATTAAACACTTTCAAATATTCAGTTCTCGCATCCGCGCATTATGTGAGCTAGTGCATAACATTTACTGCAAGTAGTATCATGTATTATAAATTTCTTACAACTTTTACTCCATAATACATCAGCATACAGAAGTTTTTTTGCAAAAGCCACTTACAACTCCTGATAAATAACCATGCAAAAATTTCAGCAGTTTTACTAGCTTTAGCTTCCACTTCTTCGAAAGCAAAATTTTTTGCAAACACAACATATTCAAACATATTCTACGATACGCATAGCCACTCTAGCGATATACGCAAATTAACATCAAATTCGAGTTAACAAGAAGTTGGTACGAGTTTACTACAGAAGGACCGGATAGCTTAGAAAAAGCATAAGCCAAGAAAAGAAACAAGACTAACAAGCTATGTTGCATGGATACGGACACGGCGACACAGACACGACATGATACGGATACGGCAATACAGATTTTTTTGTGGATTTTCCACGTGAGAAGTGTCGGACACGTGTGTCCGACATGATACGACACGGCAAAATGATATTTTTAGAATTGTCGGTGCATTAGAGCTAACAAGTTTCTTCTCAGCAGCCAAGATGAGCTCCTTGTGCAGTTGTATTGGGTTTTCAAACCTTTCTTATGAGAATGAACAACCTCTGGTCGAGCTCGAATCGAGCTGCGATGGAGGGATCGATCCCCCCTAAGCGTCATCAGCAGACCGCCAACCGAAACATGCAAATCCCTGAACACCAAGCAAAAAACAACTGAATTGTCTACTTTGCTTGGTCATGGGCCTTGTATAACTGAATTGGAATACTGTTCGCCTTTTTTATAAACTGAAATATTAGTCTAACATTTGCGGTGATTGAAACCTAATTAGTAACAAAAGTGATTAAAACCTAATTATCCGAGAGAAAATCATATGTTGCCTTCTCCATCAAACTTGTTGCTTTCTGCATCCAATTTGTTACACCCTTCATCCCGACTACTGTCGTCTTAAACTCATTTGATGCATTCTGAAACTTCAACTTGAGTTTCCTAAGTGATTGGTTTAGTGCCGCCTTTTCATTTTCCAATTGATCGACTCTTAGGGTCAAGTCTTTCTTTTCTTAAAATTAAAAAATCACTCAAAACAATAAATTTCTAAATTAATCCAATTATTTTTTGAATTTTTAATTAGAAAAACGAATAAATGTAAGCCTAAAACTATGTATCTCAAAACTCAATATAATTCTTATGCGATACCAAATATGAAGTAATAGTAATTAATTAGTGTGAATACATGGTTAGTTCTAAATTGATAGGACGACTACGGCTGCAAGATTCGCTGATATTTTGATTATTATTTATTATTCCTAAACCCAAAAAGTTTATTTCAGCTGGAAGGCTTCCTTTTCTTGTTCCACATGTGCTTTGCACCTGCATCAAATTAATTAGTTAATTAGTCATTACAAATATTAATCCATGGATAATGTATTAATGTTTGGGAAAATATATAAAAAAAATATTACATATTAAAATAAAAAGAATCGAAAAAACAAATAAAATGAGTTTTTGCTTTTTCTAAACTTTGCACATATTTTCTGTGATGTAGTATATACATATTTTCGGGTAAAAAAAGTATATAGATATTGAGACTTTGCTGGTATTTGTAATCGGTTGCATTGGAGGATTATATATAAGAATATCTATATATTTTATTGCGGGTTCAAGGTCTCATACATATTAATTTGAATACTAGACTCTTTTGATTAAATTAATTATCGTAATATCAAACTGGTAAGCTACATCACATGGCGGTGGAAGAGTGCATTTGATGAATACTGATATGATGAATGTAATGAATCGATTATGGGCATCGCAAAGAAAGAAAAAACTCGCCTGGAGTTCATGATGAAAGACATTTCTACCCTTTTGAGTAATTATTTTCCTTTGGGAGCTGGAGATTGAGTTTTTTACTTGGTTAATGTGATATGCAGCTGCTCTTCGAAATCTTGGGCAGGTTTGTCTGCAAAATGTAAAGAAATATAAAATTGTATTAATTTTGTATACATATATGGAAGGTCACATGGACCTTATAATAATCAAAACTTAGGACAATCATTATATGTATGAAACCCTAATTCGATGGATCCCATGAATGATCACTAACCTATTTAAAATATAAATAATTAAAATTTGTGAAATTCCTTAAAAAATGAGGTAATGTAAAATACATATAATCGTTTCATATTAAATACAAAAATGTTAATCAAACTTAAGCGCCGGTGGATCAAATTTAATTTGATAAAAACATCCTAAGAAACAATATTTTCTGATAAGTTGAAAAAAGAAAAAAAGTGATTCCCACTTTTAGATTGGGAAAAAAGGTAACGAAACCTCACGGAATACTATCAGAATAAGAGTTTTACTAACAAAAGTAAAGGAAACTTCAAGGACATAGATGCAAATTTTCCTATAAATTAAGATACAACTCAAATCTTGAGTTTTGTTATGAATATATGGCCTTCAATTGATATTCCGTTCGTGAGTACTCAATTATAGGATAAGGGAAAAAGAGTTATTGACACCATATCCCGGTGTTATGTGAAATAGGCACAAAAAACTCTGTGTTTTCAAAATATTTATATATCGAACCCTGAAAATTTATGATATTGGTAGAATACTAATTTTCTCTATTTATTGGATACGAAATAACTAATTTAACGTTTTATATTACGATATGGATTCACATCTCTCTATATACATTTTTTATACTTGTTTATGCGCGGTCTTCATGTACTTTTTATTTTGTAACGGGTTTCGGTGCATATAAAAAAAGGGTTTTGATGCATAAAAAAATATTGAACAATATAAAGAGATTTAATATGATGTATATCGTAATATAAAAGGTTAAATTAGTTATTTCGTATCCAATAAATAGAGCAAATTAGTGTTCTACCAATACTACAAATTTCAGGATTCGGCATGTAAATATTTTGAAAACACAGGGTTCTCAGTGTTAATTTTCATAACATAGAATTTTTTCTGCCCATTTCACCTCATACAGGGGATATGGTGTAAATAACTGAAGGGAAAAACACTCTTTTGGCAAATAGAAACTAGAAAATATAATGCAGTAGGTATTTAATTCAAGCTAGGTTGTAACTGCTTTTGAAGAAGCAAACTAGTTTACTATTGAAGTAGAAATTCTCAATGCCAAACTTTTCAATCAACCAATTACATTAATAATAAATGTGTATTTACATATGAAAAGTAGTGGATATTAGTTGATGACTGCATATCAAGAAGCTAAAATATATAGTTGTATATAATCACTTACCGCATGGAAAAATCAGAGATAAACTTTTCATTTTTCATTTTTTCTTGGCAATTCGCGGTGGCTATAAACTCATCTGAATTCTCTATCTCCTTCATACTCCGATACATCTGCATGCTCATCATATAGCTAGAAAATGTAAGCTACACATATCTTGCGATTTTTTGTAAATTTCAAGAAAAATTAAACAACCAATCACTCAATATAATGTGTATATTTAATTGACCGGGTAGGACTAAATCAAACTGATTTTCAGTTAATTTTGAACTGAATTTTATTTAATATATTAATTGTTAGTGTATGCCCCTTAGTCCCTAGCCTAGCTAAAGTTTGAGTGATTCATTAGGTAAAATGGGATTTAATAGAACAACTCATTTATTAATGAATTGCGTGCAAAAGATAAAAGTTAAGCATTTTCAAGAAATTCTATAATATTAGGATACAAATTAGAACACTTATGATTGGACACTTGAAAGGTAGTTTCGACAACTAGTAGCTTTTGAAACTTTGCTCGTCCAATTAGGTTAAACAATGCCTAACCTAGCTATCTTATCATATATTAAATTATGTGAATTATATATCTCAAAAGTCCACTTCTAATAATATTGATAAAACTTCAATTTACTAGATAAACCATGGTTTTAGTATTCCAATAATTTGGTGAATATTCGAGGACTTCTATAAGCTTTGTTTCTTTTCGTTGTTTTTATGACATATGCCACACGACTTATCATTCGAGATTTGGGAGGAAAAAGAACATATATGTTCTTTGGAATTTGATGTAATAGAAGAGTGAAATTTAAGGATGTGATCAAGTAATTAGGGCAAGACATATATTGAAAAGAATCTTGTAAAGGTTGAACCATTATATATGTTCGTAAAAGTTTAAACAGAAGAGTGATCCAAATATATTTCACCTTCTGATGATGCACGTACAATTCAAAACATATTATATTATTGTGTCATATTATCGGACACTCATTATGTAAAAAATCATGAAAAAAAAAATTTGTTGTGTAGTGTATGTCATGTTATGTTCATATCCTCGTATTCGTATCCGTGCATCATCCGCTTCAACTTTCAACACAAAACCCATGTCTCTCTGAGAGAGAGAGAGAGAGAAAGAAGGAGAGAGATGGGGCGCATGACAGTCATAATTGCAGATACATATATTCTTGAGAGCAGGTGGTGATTTTGGTTGGAAAATGAATGATGATTTTGGTTGGAAAATGAATGATAAACACATCTGATATAATCTGATTTTTTTTTAAAAATTATGGAGCATTAACAGGTCACATATATATATGAATAAACATTACACCTGGAGATGACTCTTGATATGAGAAATCTTGAGCCCTTTCAAAGCCATCTTTTGCATAATCTTCTTCGGAGTTGCTTCTGTTTAAATATAAAAAAAGAAAATTATATAAATCAAGAATTAATTTCCAAAATTGAATATTATCATAATTGTATTCATAAGTACCCCTTGTGGAAAAAGAACTATATACTGAACATTATATCAAGAAAACGAAAAACCCTAGTCTGGAACCTTGTGCTAGCTTGATTCCCATTTCATGTCACCATATATTCTTGAAAAGAAAAAAAGAGATGATGAAACTCAACTGTGTTTGCCTCCAAGACTACGAACTGCTGCGACGAACTGATCGTGGAGCTCCGGTGTCCATCGGAGGCGAGGAAGCGACGACTTTCTGTACTCTCTTGCCCTTGTCCTAGTTCTCGACGATCTCTCGGAATTATCCATTATTTGTACAGCAGAATAATAAATTATTATTGTGATTACGAAGAATGAGGAAGTATATTATGTTATTTAAGGTTTGAAAAGTACTACGAAGAAAGTATATATATATATATATATATATATATATATATATTGAGG
>JBBMKE010414048.1:0-11391 GCA_037834125.1 Lippia alba | reverse complement strand
AGAGAAAGCAAACACATTTCAGTTTGAGTGATATCAAAAGGAGAGAAAAGAAGAAAAGTCTGTCGATCGTTTGTTTCTATAATCAAGATTTTTTTTTTCCAACTTCTCTTTAATTCGGCATGTGTGTGTATGTGTGTATAATATGTGTTTTGTCATTTGTATGCGTGATTATGTGTGCATATAGTATGTGTTAGTGTAGGGATGCAAACGGGACGAGTTATTCGTGAGCAGGCTCGAAAAAAAACTCGCACTTGGGTAAGTTAGTGCGTGTGCTTCTGTAGTTTGTGGTTTGTTAGCATGCATATCTGTATAGTTGTGTTCTGTGGGTGTGCATACATACTACGTGTTTGTGTGTGGATGAAGTATGTGTATATGCTGTGTGTTTAGTACGTGTTTTGTGTGTATAGTACGTGCACATGTGAGTCTCAAGCAAAGACGGAGCGTTGACTCTTAAATCAGAAGATCGTTTCTTGATAGTCGAAATATATATAGGGATAATTTTAAAGTTAGAGAGGTCATGATAATAAAACGCTTCCATTATTTTCATTATGAATAATGCATTTATATAATACTTTTTCTAAAAAATTTTAAGTTAGAGGTATTGCAAATATCCTTTAACTTATACATGGCTCCGTTGCGTAGTAAGTTGTCTCGTGTATCCTAGTCCATATTGAGTTAGGGAGTCCCACTATGATGTTATAATGGATAGAACTTTTGAAAGGCTCTTAAGAAGCTTTGCTGGAAAAAACTTAATGATATGATGCTTTAGTTTAGTGGAATTTTCTTTTTGAAAATGGAAATAGATGACCAAACCAATGTTTTGTTTTCCTTCTTTTTCAGTTTTAATTCCAATATTATTATTATTTGTCTGTTTTCCATCATTTGTTGTAGGGATAACAAGAATAAGAATCCAGCTTAGATTTTGGGACAAGCAAATGTTGATAATATAGAGTATGTTATATTTATTATGTAAATTACTTATTACGTGATTGAACTAGTCTGTCTACAGAAATTGAGTCTCTTACATGACCATGCAACATTATTAGGAAATATATGGATGAACGATGGAATATTTGTATCCGAACACTATATATATTAAAGAAAATATATTTAAAGTTCATTTTTTATTTCACCCATGCATGCAAGAATGTAATATGAAAATAACCTCTATGTATATAATAATGTACACAAGAAAAATCAGCTTGACTCCTCAAATACCACCCAAAAAGTGAACTTGTGTGATGATATATAAAACCATATAGAAAAAACATATTTTTGTTTGTTTGTATGTCCAAGAATTGCATGGATTCTTCTTACCAATACCATACCCCAAGTGTTATTATAAGTAGATTGAAGCCTTTGACTAAGTATATTGCTCCAAATATACTATGATTCATCGTATTTTAGTTGTGAGAGAATGTGATATAAACTAATTTGAACAAGTTTAGTTACGTTTGATTTAGTTTTTTTCATAAATATAATAAAATATCATGTGTGGTTTGTACGCCAAATAAACAATGAATGTTGTTGGGATCTTTACTTTGTGTAGTAGAATCTCTTTTTATCTCAATCATAGTCCCCCAACAAAAGGATATGACAAAAAGATCCCTATACAATATGTAGCACTCTATTTCTTCCTCATAAAAAAGCAAGCCATGATAATGGAATAACATCATGCAAATTACCTAGAATGCCCACCATGTATACTACCACTTATGAACTCATAAAAACTCACGAAATCTAATCTACGTTCGAATAATATCATTTTATGGTTTCAACATTATAATAACTTAATCAACAACATTGCAAACAATTAATTAATGTTATTGATACGTCGAACTCTCAACACATCAGTTTAATTTGATTTGAATACGAATTATTAATTGGTATCCATCATCGATAGATATCTAGTAATCTATAAATTTTTGGCAAAAAAAATAAAAATTCATTTGGTTAGAAAGTGAAGAATAGAAGAAAAGAAAAGGAAAACAAAAGATGGGCGCAATGGCAAACAAGAAATCCTAAAAGCCATAGATCAAGATCAACCCTTTAGATTTCTTGGGTTGCGGGCAAAGAGTCCGATCGTGGAATCAAAATCCAATGATTGATCTTAAAGCAAATTGCGATTTAATTTTCACTTGGGGCCTACTACATCTATGTTGCATGGATACGGACACGACGACACGGACACGACACGACACGGACACGGCGATACGGATTTTTTTGTGAATTTTCCACGTGAGAAGTGTCCGACACGTGTCCAACACTACACGACACAACAAAATGATATTTTTAGAAGTGTCGGTGCATTAGAGGACTACATTCATTAGTCATCGTTAAAGAGAATTGATCATTAGATGCAAAGTAGGAAAATAAAGCTTATTACACAAATGACACAGCTTTTAGCTATTAGTGACTTCCACTAGGCTTGTGAAACACTAAGCACTTGTGAAACACTAAGCATTTGATTGCTTGATATAAGAGATTACAAATTGGTCAAAACTTGTGAATAATATGTGAATAGTGTCCGACCAAGACATTAAGTGTTACAATCCGTAAAACTTGATCTTATGTGTGAAACAAACACTATACTAAAGTTGGTCAACAAATCTAATCAAACCTAGGTAGGCATATCAAACACAACCTCACAATAATAGTTATATTAATCCGTTCCCATATTCATGCTGACAGATAAATTTTTAATAATTAAAACTAATGTGCTAAATTTACAAAAATAAAAAAAAAATTGTAATTTTGCTTGTAGTATATGCAATTAGTCTCATTTGGGAACATCTAAAATCACATGGTGTACATGGTTCTTTAATTTGTCCATCCATCACACAAATAATGGTGCATGGTTCTTTCTAATTGGGGTGGAAAAAGAGAGAAAGAATCTAATTATTGGGGGGAAACTGAAATTCTACGATAGATGTGGGCCACGAGTTTGAAAAATGAGAGTAAATGAAGTAGCTTTGCTTTGCTTTGGCTTTAACCATCTGAAGTTGAACCTCCTTTCTCGACTTTAAAATATTCGAAAACTAAGTAAAGTAGATTCGAGGATGATGCACAACACCCCCTTTCCCTTTGGAATATTAATTAAGGTGATCAGTAGCAGCAGAAGAAGCTCCTCAAGAATTTCAAAAGTTGCCCCTCATCAATTATTAATTCTCTTTAGGGACCCCATAAGATTGTGATATTACAAAATTATTCAAAAGCATGAAATTTTGGATGAGTTTCAGCTTTCATGAGGGTGGACTCAAGAATCGGGTAACCGGGTAAAGGCAACGAAAGGAACTTCTCTCCATCTCATTACAAGAAATATATATAATTGAAATTTCTCAAAGTGATGGGAGCATTATGTGATTGACTATGTCATAGGACATAGAGATAAGCGAAATAAGTACCAAAATTCAACTTTGCATTCTTTTCTTCATTTTTTTAAAAAGCAATTGTTGCTTATTCACCCCATACTTTTTATGAGATTCGAATTCATGATCAATCTAACAAACAAAAATTACCCTTACATTAATATAGCCTTCATGAGTCAATAAATAATTCAACTTGATTCGAGGACCCAAAACCCCAAGAAAATTCGTCAATTGATCCATTCCGCGCACACACATGTATATTAGAGACAATTACATTCAAAGAGGTCCTCAAGTGGTGTAATTTAACGATTCTGTTTTATGTTAGATTACTTATTAATTGATTAGTAACATTTAGCTCCCACATTAGATGAGGTAATTAGAAGTGATACAATTTTTAGATATAATTACAGGAACACCCCTTCTAAAAATTTTTAATTACTTTACTTTGCAAATATGCTCCAATTTTTGCGTAATTAATATATTTTATATGAGTGTTATATGTAATTAATGCATTATTCGTAAGGTTATGTATAAGTAATTTTTTTTAATAGGATATTAGTGTAATTATATCTAAACATGTGGTATCACTTGTAATTATCCCATCTATATTGAAACTAGATGTAATTCACCTTTAAGTAATTTTATATTCAAATTTCTAAAGTACACAACTAAACTTCGTTTAAATAATTCGATTACATTTTTAAGTTTTAAGCCACAATGGACTCCTTCATTGAAGCCCCAAGGATTGGGCGCCGACTTAGGCCGGTGAATAATCCGATAGATTCGATTATTTATGTTGTTGTTGATTCATGGATCATGAACTTATGTATGCTCTTTAATTTGGTTGGTTATATATATGGATTGTGGTCCCCGTTAACTCTACGATCTCTTTGACTGGTTCCCTATTAAAATAAATATATAAAAAAAATTAAGTTGAAGTATGTTTGATTTCATAAAGAAAGACCGGCCCGATTACTATGTACCGCAAAAGAGGAATAAAGAAAAAGAAAACATCAATTACACTAACTCCGTAGTCCGGACTAAGTGTGCGCCAATTGACAGCCCGATAATAGCCCATTTGGAAGATGAGTTGGGACTAAAGCCCAATTTATAAGCCCGGAATTAGCTAAGAGACATAATAAATCCTAGGCCCCAGCCCATCCACTAAAAACAAATTTATTTATTAGTCGAAACAAGATGCTATGCTTAGCGGTCCGGCGCTATGCTAGCTTAACCAGATGTCTCGAGTTTGAGTCCCTGGGAACGCAACTACCACCGGTAGGGAGAGCTTTATACCCTAAGTAGTTTGTCCCGGCTCGACCCATGAAAATGAGCTATGGAACCAAAAAAAAAAAAAGATACAAGATGGGAAATCAAGCCGAAGGATTAGTAGTGGATATAATTGTGAATTGATCATCTCACATGGAGTATAACACAACCTTTGATCGAGTGAGCAATACCATATTTTTTTTAGAAATATTTATAAATATAAGTTTAATAAATTCAACCATGAACCACTTATATATAGTTATATTTGGGATGAAATACATAGATGATGCATTGATGTCACATAAATGACTTGAAATCCTATAAATAAAATTGTAATATAGTAAGAGAGAGAACTTCCCAAAATTCAATTTATTAATTTATAGCAGGTCAAACTTACATTTACGAGCTTCCAAGTGGTGTCGTCTTCAGAAAACATAGTGGGGCTGTCAAATTGTTTGACTTACCAATAAAGATTTCACTTAAATAATTCAAGTTAATTAAAATTTTTTTTATCTAATTACCAAATTTCTCCTGAGTTGGTACTCAACTTGACTGCAGTTGAATTCTGGTGGTGTTAACTTATTCTACATGGATATTATATACTAAATTATGTTGCACCGATAATACTTCACATTTCTTATCTAATTAATTAGTTTTTGAAATAATTCAGAAGAAACATATTCTATGTATTTAAATTTCATGTTTCTGCAGAATGATTTCTAATTGTTTGGTTTTGCCGTGTGAGGAGTGTGCTAACCTATCCCAGGCATGTCGTTGGATTGTGTTAACCTATTGTACATTGATTAAGTATTAAATCATATATTACTCAATAATTTATTATTTTTTTTAAACACACACACTCAAATGATCAGAGGAATTTGAATTCGAGACCTTGCTTTCGAGAAACAACTCTCAAATCGTTTAGACTAACCTCTGTTAGCACTCAATAATGTTTAATATGTCTCACCTCATCAACTAATCACTAGTGCGAACTAAATCATTGAGGTGAATTAAACCAAATACATTCTAAGTTACAAATGAAACTTTGATATTTCTTTACGCAATTAATAAACATTTTAATCCTTAATTAAAGAGTATTTCTGGTTTGGGACAAAATCTTCACTAAATATAAAACATGATTTCAACATTTTTTAGGGGAATTGAAGTGAGGTGAAAACTTAAAATTTCCAAATAATATTCAGTAAATATAAAACATATATTCAGTAAATGTTTTTCCACTGATTGGTTAACTTGTATGATCGGTGTCCTACAGTCTTAGTAGTTTAATAGAAACTTTTCAGTACAACTTGATCAGTGTTAAAGTATTTACTAAGGAATAATAAAAAAATTTGTGACTATAGGAAAATTAGTATATTGTTTTATATATAATTTGTTGTGATGAACCCTAGTTGCCCCTTAATTTCTTGATATTGGATTCTTAATCTTTTGTCAGAAGAGAATAAAGGCATAATTAAGATGATGATGATCGCAGGTATTTATTTGCACCTGAAGTGGCTAACACCTCACATCCACTTCCTCCACTCAACACACATTATTGTCTGTCCTTTCTTCTTCTTTTTGGATAATTTAGGTGGTTTACATGAAGACCTTTCTTTAAAATTTAAATAATAATTTCATTAATTAATCAAAAGATATTCCAATATCTTAGATTCTCTCATTCTTTTTTTCTCTTTGTTTCTTCTCCAAAAGGATTCTTTAATGGATTAAGGGAGCACGAATTAGTGTAAAAATATTCTGCAACTCTTTCAAAATCAAGTAAAATTTTACTAAAATTTAAAAATTTTACAAAACCTTCCCTGTTAAGGATTTTACATAATGGTTTCATACATCCATCTTGATGATCTATGATTTAAAAAAAGAAAAAA
The DNA here is from genome assembly GCA_037834125.1 of Lippia alba. Classification (NCBI taxonomy): domain Eukaryota; kingdom Viridiplantae; phylum Streptophyta; class Magnoliopsida; order Lamiales; family Verbenaceae; genus Lippia; species Lippia alba. Next base: position 4,868 of record JBBMKE010414048.1, on the reverse strand, counting down.
ATTAAATCTTGATTTTGTCTATAGTACTTTATACTTGCTTGTCAAATATTTATCTTCAAATTTATAATTATTGATAGCGCCCAATAATTATTTAGAATATTACGGGCTTTGTGTTACTAGAGTTAATTATTCTCTATAAAATTTATATACTTTTTATAATTTTTTATAATTTGTGTTACTAGAGTTAGTTATTCTCTATAAAATTTATATACTTTTTATAATTTTTTGAACCGTTATTCTATTATGGTATCAGAGTTCGGACAAAAAAATGTCTTGTGGTCGAATTTAATCAGGTGATCATTTAATATGGTATCAGCGTCAAGACCAAAAAAGTTTATGCTTGAATCCTCACTGCAAGATTAAGTAGTCATTCATAAAATTATATATAATCATGTCGTAAATCGGATATTAGATTATGTTTGAAGAAGTTTTTGTAATTTTTCAAACTTGAAAAAGGATTTGTGTAATTAATACCAAACCTAGAAATATGTCAGCTTACTTATATATCCATAATATACACGGGAAATAGTACTTCAACGTGAAGTTTTTTGGAATACCAATTTAAATTTTTTTAGTTGCATACACCATCTGAAACATGCAAGCTTTGCTAAACCTTATCCTAGATCATATTTTGGCCAAAAAAGACCTTATTCCTGTGAGGGCAAAGTCATCCTTTAATTTATTCTTTTTATTTTTCTTTTTCTTTAACTATCTATGCTCGTATATGCTATTTTCTAAGATCTGCATATGATATGAATGTCTCAACATTATTTAGCACAATATTAATTAAGTAAATTGATATCAACATTTCAAAAAATAAAATAAAATATATCATACTTCGGTTGATAGAGAACGAGTTTCTTTTTATAATTTGACGGGACAAAATCACTTTTATCTATTACATTTTACATGCAAAAATTAAAGATTATGAAAAACAAAAACAAAAAAAGGAAATAACGTACTGTCTTTAAAATAAAATCAAAAGTTTCAAAATTAACGTTGCATGCAGGAGGAGGACGTTATAAATTACTATAAAGTACGTTTAATACATATTTAATTTATATAGTACATTCGAAGCATAAGATTATGATCAAGCAGTAATGCAGTATAGTTGTTTCTCTGCTGCATACGATAATTATAAACAAACTACTTAAATTAGTTTTTAATTTGTGGAATTGGAGTGTGCCGATTATTCGCTCCCGATCCCGGGTAATCCCTGTTGATCTCTAAATCCATTCTTCCATGAGAGAATCGATCATGTTCAACAATTTCCACCACATTTTCTGCGTCACTCATCTGTTTCATTCAAGAAATACGAAAAATAAAAAATCTGAGAAATACGACTCGTTTTTCTTTTATTTTTCCCGATAAATTTAAGGTAATGTACGTACCTTCGGCATATCCACGGGCAAAGGGATAGCTCGACTTATAACCCCTGCAATATTAGAAAAAAAGAAGGGAAGGATACTTAGGCTTAATATGTAATTATGTTATTGAACAAGATGAGCAAAGAGTAGAAGATTTACTTGAAGTGGTGAGATGAATTGATGAAATAAGTAGAGAGAGAGCTAATGTGGTCACGTATAGATGGAGGGTTTTCCCTAAAGCCATAATTTCAAATACAACCTTAGTATGATGCAGTTTTGATGTGTGTTGTTGAGTAGCAAAGCCTATTTCCTATTTATAGTTGAAAATTGTACCTCTTTCTTTTTTTTTTTTAAACACAATCTTATACTTTATCGATTTCTTTTTTTCTTTCTTAACAAATATCCAACATATATCAATTTTTATAACTAGTCGCACATGATGAATTGTGTAAGTACCTCCCATGAAACAATAGGAAGTTTAAATTAAAATAACTCTATTTTAAAATTAGGATCCGAACCTCTAATATTTAATTAGTTGAGATAGATGAACCTCTTTCATTCAATCACGACATTAGTTATATAATTATTCTATCGATGAAGCCCAAGAGTTGGAAAAGAATCTTGTTTGTGGAGGGGTACCTAACCTTTTTATAATTTAATTCTCTTGTCTTGTTGAAAAATTTGTGTGTTTTCTTTTTGGGGTGATTGTGGGATTTAGCAGGATCCCAAATTTGCATGGTTTAGATTAACCTAATAGTTAGGGAATAGATTAGTTCAATGGAGCACTTCCAAGGTAATAGATTAAGTCAATTGTTTCATAGATTAATTATGAAATTAGAGTACATCAAACAAGTGGAGGTTTGGAGGTCAAGATAAGGGAAATTGCATACATGAGGTGTGGTGTTTAATCAGATAGTTGGACTAATGGTTAAGTAAACACTTGTCCCAGTAATTTATTCAGTGTCATTTTCACGGGATTCAACCCTAGCTCTTCATTATTCAACTCTTTGACTTACTATTCTACCCACAATTCCTAGCAAAAAGCCAATTTTCCAGACAAGACTGACTTAATTAGATCAAGTATAAGACCAAATAGAAAATATCTTATATATCTTAGTCTCTTATTATTATTATCAAAGTTAGAAAAAAAAATACATTTTCGGTCCCATAAAAAACTGTTCACAGCCACACTAACCCGAAACTTTCACTTTCGATTTTTGCCTTCTAACCCTAATCAACGTTAAATATTAGTCAGTCGTGTAAATCAGCGTTCAAACCTGTCTTCTCGACTAGTCCGCCAACACTAGCTATCACCAAATCGGAGAATTTAATTTACATTAAAAACCCTAATATTCTATGTTGATTTTGCTCTCAAAATATTATCTAAACTAATATACTTAATGAAAACTTGTAAATCAATTCTTATAAACTATTCAATTATATAGTTAGTGTGAGAGTTTTATAAGGCCATTGTTTGTACGTTTAAGCGCCAGATGTATAGAGTGCAGGAAAAGCCGACAGAGGAAATGTAAGCACTTTATCCAAATGCTTATGAAGAAGTGCGTTTTTGTCGGCCAAATTTGAAAAGATATTCTAATGTGCGATGAAGTTGACATATCTCTTCACAATTTGTGATCATTACACTATTTGTGCTTCACTTTACTTTATTTGAGGCTTAAAAATGCCACTTGAGTAGTATTTCTTAAGAAGCACTAATTGGCAATTTGGCATCTTTTTTATTAAGTCTAAGAGATTACACAATTTGTGCCCAAGATTTATGTAATCAAAATGGTGTGCAAAGGACGTACGTGTCCAGTGTCCTAAATCTTGATACGATCCTTGGTATATGTATGTATAGTTTATTTTTCAGACCATTGCTAGGAAAATCATATAAAATAATGAAAATATAAGATAAATTCTTTGTTTCAAAGATTTGCATAAAACTTGTGTTGTGTAAAAATGAATTTAAAAACCCTCTCATGTGTGGTCCTTTTTTATGAGAATAAAAGAAAAAATTAGACAAAAATATATATATAATAAAACGTTAAAGAAAAATTATTGGAAAGGATATATAAAAAATAAATAAAAAATATAAATACATCTAAGAGAATATAAATACCACAAAAAAATTTTTATCAGGAAGTGAAAGATGAAAGTAAAGATATAAATCAGAAAATGACTGAAAAATATATCAAAGAGAAATTTATTGATAAAAATTTTCACATTAAAATAAATTGTTTAAGGATATTAGGGTAAAAATTAGAATTACACAGATTAACAGACTATGCATATAAATAAAAAAATAATATTATTTTAAAGAAAATTGTTACAACCCAAACATATAGTGCAATCATTGATCATAAGATTTTTTGTTCAAAATTTAAAAAGCACAAATTTTCTCTGAGATCTTTTATAGCACGAGATTTTTATGCCCATATTAATTAAAGAGATAAATACACTCATCCCCATCCTTTGGGGGTAGTACGCTTTCCCCCAACCTTTAAACCGGTGCAAGTTGCCCCCTCATCTGTGAAAAATTGAGCACTTTGTCCCTTTTTAACTTTTTCGGCGGCATATTCTGGATATATTCCGTTTGAGTTAACACACGTGACTTAAGGTGCGTTTGGTAAAGGTATTTTCGCCAATTCAGGTACCATCACTCATTCCCGCCTTTAAGCAGTACACTTAGGTAAAAAACCCCTCAATTTACCTAGGGTTAAAACACAAATTGAAAGCATTTTGCCCCTTCATCTTCTTTGTTCATCTGGAGTGGAGGGTGCGCGAAAATGATGTTGATATACCACCGGGGAAGAATGCTCCGGCATACGGTGAGTCGGATTCCTTATTAATTTTTTTTTTTTTTGGACAAATATGATCTTTTTTTACTGTGACAAAGATGGCATCATATTTCTTTATGCATGTGCTATAGAAACGATTGATTTATGGTATGAGTTGTGAAATTTGTTTGATATATTTCTTTATATTGGCGATATGTGCTCTGATTTTGGCTTTCCATGGTAATAACTGGAATTTTGTATGTGATTCGTTTTTGTATAGGTCCAAACTCTAATCTTTTCACCATTCGCATGCAGTATGGTGGCAAAATATGTAATTTAGTGGGTAAGGTGTATGTGGATGAGACTTTTGGTCATGTAGACTACTGTAGTGAAGATTTGATGTCAATGATAAAGATTCATGCCACGGCCGAGAAGTTTGGACTCTCAGGTGCAGATACTCAATTCTTTATTAGTATTGGGAGTATTAATGACTGTTATGTTGTACGTTTGGTTTCAAGAGACATAGATGCAATAAGGTTGGTGGATTATGTTGATAAAGAGAGGATGGTAGGTGTCTTTTGTGATCCAATACCAGTGGAGGAATCTGAGTCATCTAGTGAACATGATAGGGCAACAGATGAAGTGGTTGATCCTTTTGGATTTCTGGGTATTCTTGCTGATCAACAAGGGAGCTCAGATGATGAAGAAAGTAGACAGAGGAAAA